>APFE031528506.1:28221-78018 GCA_000404065.3 Pinus taeda | reverse complement strand
CCCTGTAAGTTTAGCCTGTAAACTTTGTATTTGATCACCTCAAACCTGTGACTCCATTTCCCCAATGGCCTTTCTTCCCAGTGTCAACCCAACAACACAAAAAACCAAAACGTGAGCTTAATAGCTAGCCTAATACCTTCAGTCAAACAAAGCTAAATCATAAAGAGAGATCCCTCTCTGAAACTGGAAGGCTAGATTCCCAGTTTCCAAAGTGGTTATGTGGTTACCTTTGTGATTTTTTCAGCAAGCTCAAAAATTACGGAGTGATACCATCCTGGCGACCATACTGGGGACAAGCATACCTTATCTTGAAATTTTATTTCCCTGGTTCAAAAAACTTTATTTCATTAACATTTAAGATTTATTTTTCAAAAATAAATGTTTCGAGGTTGTAAAATTTGTGCATAATTGAAATTGTGTGTGTAATACTATATAGATATGGCTCCTAAAAGAATTAATACCAAAGCTCATCTAGATCTAAATCCTCCAAATATCTTAGATAAGCCTGAGAAACTGATTAGGAAGAAAAGCTTGATTGAAAGTCAAGGGAGTAACAGTCCTCTACCTAGAGCCAATTCTTTTCCAGAGAGCTTTGTTACCATAGAAAATATTCAATTTGATCTACCCTTTGAACTCAGTTTGTTTAATACCAAGTATGAAATCTTTGCAACTGATACTGTCATTGATGAGTCGATGTTATGACCATACATATTTGAACATAAGTCTGTAGACCAGGATTTTGACAAACAAGCTCTCCAGCAGTTTGAAAAATTAGAAGACCTAGTGACAGATGTAGACCAAGCTATCCATAAAGCCTACATCCAATAATCCATTGAGCTTTCATCCCTATCATTCTCTATTTCTTCTCCCATCACACAATTTGTACATCCTATTTCCACTAGTTCCATCTCTACAACAATTTCCACTACCTCCCCATCAACATCACAAAATGTAATTCAAACTGTCTTAATCCCTTCCACATCTACAGCTCTTACAAGTTCATCTGTTGTTCATCCCCATATACCAGTCATGGCAGCTCGATATGCTCCCCTGGTTTTACCTGCCCAATTACATAACATGCCTCAAGACTATCAAAGTAGGATTCCTCAGTTTGATGGCACTGGGGCCATCATGGCACAACAACATGTAGATAAAATGAATGACTACTTTGACCTTCAAGAGGTTGATGAAGATGATGTGAAGATGAGGCTTTTTCCCAAAGCCTTAATGGAGAGGTAAGAATGTCTTAATGGAAGTTCATAGGCAATATAACCTCAAGAGTAGAAAAATTGTTGATGCTCCTCCAAAGAAAATCCCTGATACTCCTTCCAAAAAGATTGTTCATAATCCACCAAGGAAAACTCAGCTGATATCCTTTCTTCTAGTCAAACTAAAGATGTTCCTTCCTCCAGTCAATCCAAAGAAGATGCTCAAAAAGAAAACCTTAAAAAACATGATCATAACATAAATGAAAGAGAGAAGCCACAAACCTCTTTCAGCATAGAAAATGGATTGGATAAAGTCAAAATTTCAATCCCCCTCACTGAATTGATGAATAAGAATGCATATAGAACACAAGTAATGAAAGCCTTAAAAGTAGGAGAAGGAACATATATTGTAAACCTCGTTGATGACAAGCCTGAACTATTGTTTGGTCCAGGGATAGAAGGTAAAACCCAAGATGGAAATGTTCTTTCGTTCTATGTCATCTCAATATCCTTGATAAAATCCTTCACAATGCCATGCTTGACTCTAGTGCCTCACACAATTTAATTCCCCGAGCCATAATGGGAAATTGAATCTTGACATCACTATGCCATATAAAGATTTGTATTCATTTTACTCTAGCAAGGTAAGATGGCTTGGTCTCATTAAATACCTTTGTGTCACCTTAGCTCAAATCCCTGCCAAAAGCATAGTTATGGATATTGTAGTGGCATGCATTCCCCCAAAGTACGAAATGTTACTCTCTAGATCATGGGGGGCAAAGCTACAAGGCACCCTACAAATGGATGTGAGTTATGCTACCATACCTGTTTTTGGTCAGCATAGGAGACTTTACAGAGAAACCCTAATGAAATACATGGTTCACAGTCAAGATAGACCAAACAACTATCCCTTGTATTCAGTTCATTTAGACCTAGACTCTTTTATCTTGTATAATGATGGAGGTATAGAAGGAAAAATCCCTAACCTAGAAATTGATTTGTGTGAGATGGAAGAAAACAAAACAGACATTGTAAAACTGGATGAAGAAAATGAACCTTTATGGAACATGGATTTTGATGGGATTGTAAGCAAGGAAGGATCAGGAGTAGGTGTGTGGGTTTTCAATTCATAAACTAGAAAATCCAAAGAACATTCATATAAACTGAACTTTCAATGTAGAAATAATATAGCTAAGTATGAAGTCTTAATCCTATGATTGCAACTTATGAAAAAATTAGGTGCCAAAAGAATTTCGGTTCATGGAGATTCTGAACTCATAATTAAACAAATCAAAGGGGAATACTCAGCTAAACATCCAAGGTTAAGGGCTTATAGGAATGTTGTTCTAGATTTCCTTGAACATTTTATTGGGTATGAGTTATTTGTAGTTCTAAGAGGTCAAAATATTATAGCTAATGGTCTGGCTACCTCAGCCAGTACTTGTGAAAAGCCCTATTGCCCAAGTCACCAGTACACAGTTGAAGTTAAAAACAGACCAACAATCCCAGATAATATCAGGTATTGGCAAGTTTTCGGTAATGATGAACAAAATGAAAAAAAATTGCAGTCAAAGGATGAATTCGAGTGTGCCAATATAGACATAGATTGTGAGGTAGAGAATAATGTACATAAGATGATGAATAAAGAAGAATTGAATGAATTAGACAAAGATCAAGAAGAGTTAGAAATTTTGCAATTGAAGGATAATGTTTTGCCTAGAGGGTTAGTTCCCTTAGAAGAGTTATTTGATTTTAATGATGTAGCAAAAAAACCTAAAGTAGAACCTATTGGAGCCAGTGTGGAAGAATGTTACATAAGAACCGAAGAAAAGCCTAAAATAGTTAAATTGTCCAAATCTTTGCCTTCTCCTGAAAAGCAGAATTACATAGATCTTTTCAAAGAATTCATAGATGTATTTGCTTGGAGTTATGAGGACTTAAAGTCCTATGACATCAGCATTATACAACATAAACTTCCTATAAAAGAGGACCATAACCCTTTTAAACAGAAACTCACAAGGATCAACCCAATGCTTTTGCCCCTAGTTGAGAAAGAGGTTAAAAAATTGTATGATACCAAAATCATTGTACCCCTGCAGTTTTCAAATGGTATCAAACTTAGTTCCTACTAAGAAAAAGATGTTGAAATTTCTAAGTCTATTTGTTGGAAATTTTATCTGTATTTTTCTTGTTTATTTCTCCTACTTGTTAATTATGAACACGTTATTTAAACATATAAACATCGAAATAAACACAATACAGTCTCAACTATCTACAAATCAACAACTGAAAGAAATAGAAAAGACACAAGTAACACCGTTATTTTTGGACAACTTGTCCCTGGAAAAACCCAATGCGGGAAAACCGGTGCAAAAATTTTGAGGGTTTATTTTATTATGCAGACTATCCTTTAGTACAACTGGGTGCCAAACTAGCTCACCCGACAGAGAAAAATAACCGGAAGTAATACCTCTCTATTCGGAAGCAGATATTCAGAAAATCTTCCCCACGAAACCCTCTCTAGCACAATTGAAGCACTGCGTCGGCCCTCCTAACCTCTACGTCAGCCTCAAAACCCTCTAGGTAAGCCCTCTAAGGCAATGCGCAGCCTCTACAGCCTTTTATGTCACTCCTGCTGCCCTCTGCATGGATGACGCAAGCCCTTCTGGCTCTGCATTGTCTCTATTGGGTTCTACATGGCCTGCTCTGGCTTCTGTGTCTGCCTCTGTGCTGGTCTCTCAGCACTATCGCTTCCTCTCTGTCCAATACTCACTGCCCCTTGCTGCAAACTAACCACTGATTTGACTTTACTTAGCAAACCCCGCTTTAGTAAATTGAATGACTGATCACTATGGTGTATTCTCCAACTGACCCTCAAGTCTCCTCTTATACTTTTCCTGTTGGTCCTTCAACGGTCGAGATTACATCTCTAATCAACGACTAAGATTAAATTTGGCTTGATCCATGTCTTTTGGAACCTTCTAACCCAGTTTTATATTAATACCCATTAATAATTTAGTTTTCCTAAGTTTCGACTTAGGAACTCCATTAAAAATATTAATTATTTTAATATCTCCTAAACCGGGAAGAATCTGCCCAAACCATTTTGGGTCTTGAAGATCTGTGATTTAGTCTCTCCGCCAATTTTCATGGCTAGAGCACATCTGATGCTACCCCAAATCAACAAAAGACCGGGGAGATTAGACTATGTATTGATTTTAGGAATCTCAATAAAGCTTTTCTAAAATATAACTATCATTTACCCAAAATGGACCACATCCCGCAAAAGGTAGTTGGATCAGCAAAAATTTCTTTATTAGATGGATTTTTTGGTTATAACCAGGTCCTAGCACATCGAGATGACCAAGAGAAAACATTGTTTACTACACCATGGGACACTTTCATGTATGTAAAAATGCCTTTCGGTCTAATGAATGTTGGTGCCACATTCCAAAGAGCAATGGGTTTTTCCTTTGCAGATGAATTAGGTAGGTTTATAATCATTTATTTAAATGATATCATTATCTTCTCAAAGGCAGATGAGGATCATTTTCTCCATTTAAGGAGAGTTTTCGAAAAGTGTAGAAAATTTGGTATATCTCTTAACCCTAAGAAAATGATATTTGGCTTAGAAGAGGGAAAACTGCTAGGACACATTATCTCAAAGGATGGCATAAGAATTGACCTTAGTAGAGTGGAAGCAATATTGAAAATAGATCCCCCTAGGAACAAAAAAGAAGTCCAATCATTTATTGGAAAAATAAACTTCCTTCGGATATTTATACCAAATTTGCATGAAATCTTAAAAGCGATAACTGACATGTTAAAGAAGGATACTGAAATCAAATGGCATAATGATGCAAAGGATTCTTTCACTAAGGTCCTGAAAGCATTAACAACTGCACCAATTCTAATAAGTCATGATTTTACAAACGATTTCATGATATTCTCTTTTTCATCTCATCATACAATAGCAGTTGTGTTGTTGCAGAAGAATGTTGAAGGATGTGACTTCATTGGTGAAATCCACCCCAGTTCCTCATGCCAACACAAATGGATTTTGACGGCAACAGATTGCTTTACTAAATGGATAGAAGCCATTCCCACTAGATAAGCCATTGATGCCGTTACTACCCAATTTCTAGGAGGAAATATATTGTCTAGGTTTGGCTGCCCCCATAAAATTATAACTGACAATGCTGCTACTTTCAAGTCTAGTAAAATGATAGATTTTTGTAACAAATATCAGATTAAGTCAAGGCACTCTACTGCTTATTACCCTCGGGGTAATGGATTAGTTGAGTCCTCAAACAAGAGTTTGTTAACATTATCAAGAAATTATTGCAGGAGAACAAGAAGTCATGGCACAAAAAAATAATCAATGCACTATGGGTTGATCAAGTTACTACCAAGAATTCCATTGGAATGTCTCCATTCGAGATAGTGTATGGAATAGATGCAGTTTTCCCAACTTCTTTGGGAATGCTAGTGCTCAAAATTTTGCAAGAAACACGAGTAGAGACCAATGATATGCAAAGAAGGAGAAACCAGACTATTCTGTTACAATAATCAAAGGAGGAAGTCTATCATAAAACTCAAGTCATCCAAGAAAATATTAAAAGGATTTATGATAGAAGGACTAAAGCTGATGATTTTC
Source organism: Pinus taeda (assembly GCA_000404065.3). Taxonomy (NCBI): domain Eukaryota; kingdom Viridiplantae; phylum Streptophyta; class Pinopsida; order Pinales; family Pinaceae; genus Pinus; species Pinus taeda. The sequence goes on along the minus strand of APFE031528506.1, from coordinate 72,153 downwards.
AACTCAATGATCTTGTTTTGAAATGGGATTCTAGAAATGAGGATAAGGGAAAACATGGTAAATTTGACAGTTTATGGAAAGCACTTTTTAAAATTGATGCTTTCAAATGTAACAATGCATTCCTTCAGATAGATTTGAAAGGAGAAGAGCTTCCAGGTGGACCAATAAATGGAAGACAGTTAAAGCATCATTTCCCACCAAATTAGATCAATTCCCTCCTCAACATTTTAAAATATCATTTTGCTTTTATATTACAAGAGTGCAGGTGACTCTCAGCAGAAGTTGAAGCCCAAAGAGAAGGCCCTAAGCTTCTGATGGTGTGTTACTGTAGGTATGAATAATTCACAGGAATAACAGTTCAGCTAAAAGATTTTTTGAAACTGGCCCAATGGATAAGGATATTGATCTATGGGGTTCTTTGGCACCTCATTGGGAGGATGCCATCCGCAGTTGGAGCCACTGTTAGGGTCCTATATTTCATAAGATGAGTTGTTTTGACTTGATGATTTATATTTGAAAAATGTAAATAATGTTTCATGTTTGAAATTTATTTCCAAAATAAAATATATTATATTCTATCTCTAATATATTATATATATATATATATATATATATATATAATATATATTATATAAGAAGAAAATAAATGTAGGGGACATTAAAAATATAATAAAGAATAAATGAAAAGAAAAAAAAGAGAAAAATATATAAAATTTCCCCCCCCTAGGTGAGCAAAGTCTTAATGCCACCAAGAAAAATCATAATTGTATACTTAGAATTTTGTAAATAGTGTGCAACTTGTTTAAATGCCACATTGTAAATAGGAAAATTAGAAACAGTTAGTCTAATCACATTGTTTAAACGTGATCAGGTTGAAAATAAATTTAATTAGGTGAGTGAATAAATCAATCACATATTTTAATCTTGATTGAGCTAGATTAGGGAAGTTAATCACATCATTTAATCATGGTTAACTAATAATAATAATAAAAAAATTAGTCAAAAACCTTAGAAAAATGAATAAATGGCCTTGCAAAATCAAATGCGCCCTAGATTTGATTAACTTGTTTTAAATTAGTGAAATTGATTTTGAATAGGTTAATCATGAGGTTAAACATGATTAATTTTTTGTATAGTGTGTATTATTCGTTAATGATTCGAAAGTTTGTAATAAGGTTTGAATGCCAACATATTAGATTTATTGACGGGATTATTAACTACGCAAATCAACGATCGAGATCCTCCTCGCCCGGATCAATGGCGGGGAAGTATTTTCAGGCCCCCCCGAGCTCCATTCCACTTTATCCATGGGCGGGTCCGAAAGGCCCGCTACGTGTCACCCCCATATCATTTCGCACCCCCCCCTTCACCTTTTTACTCATCGCGCCCCCCACCCCTTCGAAAATTCGTGCAACGTTGACCGCTCGCTCCTCCACCAGTCCCTATCCACACAACACCCTTCCCCGACCCCACTCACCATCTGCCAACTTAGCCTCGCAGACCCCACTCCCACAACCTCCCCTTCCATTTAACCTATCCCGAGAATTCATCCCACTCCCAATCAATGGCTGGCATCTAGCGCTCCCCTACCCACATCAGCAAACCGTTATGCTAATTAATTTTCCTCGCTCCCTTTGCAACAGATCTACTCCTGTAACAGCAAAAACAAATGGTAATTTGAAAAATTACCTTATAAAGCATTGTTAAAACCTCAAATTCCTTTCTTTCACCTGCTTTGCACGATCAATCAAGATTTTAGTTTTCTACACTATCATAGTCTCCAGACAATTGCTCAGCAACATTGATCCAATCGCCATCAAAGACCCCACTCCAGCATTCTTCAGTCAAGCTTCCCGTTCCAGGTAATCCTAATGTCATCGTCCCTTTATTTTATTGTTAAAGATCGACAATCCCTCCTAATGGTAGAACCCCTAAGGACAAGGGAAAGAAACCAGAGGAAAATCCCATGTTTCCCCCTCTTATTGATCTGGATCATCTACCTCTAGTTGATATACAATATAAAATCTCTAAAACGCACTGCGAATTTGACTTGTTCGAACTTCACAGTTGGTTGAAGCATAAATTATTAGATCAAAGTGATGAATTGATTATATGGGAGTCTACCTTCCCTCAATTCATGTTCCCACAAACCCATCACTTCCCTGCATTAGTTTGCTGGTGTCAATTGAGTTAGTACCCTCCCAAAGAGCAATTATGAGTCGAAATGGTGAAATTATAATCACCATCACAGTCGAAGCCATATCTCAAATGCTTCAAGTAACAATTCCTGAGTCTTCCAAGCCACTATCAGTAGACTCTCTCGCAGAGCTCTACAAGAATTTAACGTTTCCTAAGAGAGCGAAAATATTTGAAATTTTTCTTCCTAAAAATGCCCAATTACCTAAAACAAACCCTCCATACTCATCTTCTATGTTCCCTGAGGTAACCAAATATATCATCAGCATCATCTCATACCTACTTGGTTATCACTTTGATTAGTGGGTTGATGAGGTCATTGTTGGCTTCCTCTCAATTTTTACCACTGGTGAGAAACCTGTTGTTTCTAATTACAGTGAATTTATTGCAGAGGCAATACATGAGCAAGTCATGAAGTTTCCTACAAAGGGAGCTTTCAAATATTTTGTTGTGTTAGTTTATATGTTTATTATCATCAATAAGACAGGTTTCCCTTTACTTTGCAAAAGATGGATGAGCAGGGTAGTGCTCAGTGAGTCATACATTGGACCTCTCTGGTTAGGAAAAACTCCACAGCGTTTACTTTCACAGACTATGTTGATCAATTTTCCTATATAGTTATTTGTCTGCTACACAGTGATATGGAGCCTAGGATAGGAGTATATATTCAAAAAGTTTTGCATCTTATTGATCAGGTGAAGACAGGTGACTGGTATTTATACTAGAATTACACCAAGATCAGAGTTTATGGGTGTGAATTGCCACCCTATAAGCTACCAAAATTTGTTCCCATGAGACAGTTCTTATTAGAATACATCAAACAAATGATACACATGGATGACCTACATTTTGTGGCAGCTAACAAGAAGGCACAGTTTAAAATCAAAGCTCAGGTAGGACCGTTTGTGTGCAATACCAAAAGAGCTGGTAAAGAAGCATAATTGTTGTTGAAGCAACTAGATTTCAAACTGAGCTTCACTTGGTCTTATGACCCTTTTGGTATGATTTCAAAGCCGAAGGTGGAGCAAAAAACTACTTCTTACACACATATTCCTCGGCCAGAGATCGAGCAGTATATGAACAAAAATCAATGGGAGGAGAACACCTTGCAAGTAGCAGAGGAGCAAATTTTATCCACAACCACCTCACAGACACCCGTCCCTCAGGAGAAGCATGACAAAAGGCCCAAAGAAAAAGAGTCTTCTCCAGTAACAGAGATTAAAGCCAAGCAATTTTTAATCTACACTAAGAAGCCTAAAAAGAATCCACCACTAATCTTTATACAGGAGGAGGAAGGGCAAGCTACTATAGTCATGTCAAGTAAACATGCTTCAACAACATCAAAAGACATCTTTACAGGTGCAAGACAAGAGGATGTTTTTCTAGGCTCTCCCTCTTCCTCTGTTTAACAAGATCATCCAGAAACACCACAAACAGGTGACTTGGCTCAAGACACTACTGAGCCTAATATTGTTTCCAGGTACACGACAATCAAAAAGAGGAATGAGATGCTAAAAGCCACGACATACACACAATTTTGGAAGCAGACAGCTACATCACAGCACAAACTCCTTTCAACATTTGACACGGAGAAGGGGAAATGCAAATTGCATTCCTTGAAGCTAATGTACCATCCCCAAGGACACTAGCATATTATAAAGAAATTGTTTTCAGTTTTGATACACAATAGATCCATCCAATATATCAAATAGACATGCACAAACAAACCGATGAGATGATGTATTCTACACTAACTAATGTTGTTATGCCCACTTCCATGTTGCAGGTATCGTTAAACAATACACAGTCACAACTAAAGTTGGAAAGGATTTCACCCTTAGCCAAGGATACCAGGATCAAGTCACTGGAAGACTTGGTGATCAAATTGGGATATAGTCCCAAAGATGTAAAGGCAGTAGAAAATCTGGTGAAAATAAAGGATGTTGATATAGCAGCAATAAGGAAACAACTAAAATTGCCTACCAGAGAAGATCCATAGGCTAAGGAAGTCAGACAAATGGAAAAGCAGAAAGAGAATATATTCCGAATAGTGATGAACATAACAGTCAGATTAAGGACATGGAAGTAGAATTGGAGAAACTGCTCAAAGAGAAAGAGCAGGCATCACAGTTAGCCACAGTTCCACTTACAACAATCCCAATCTCAGTGACCACGACCCCAGGAACATCTACATCAACTTAAGCAACAACACTTATCAAATTTTTGAATTCCAAAAATAGAGAAGAATTAGAGCAACTAGGAATTCAAGATAGGACAAAGATTATTTTAGAAGTGAGGAGGATGCACACCAAGAGGAACCTTATGCTACAACTTGACAATAAGTGTCAAAGTCTAGAGACGAGTATAGATAGATTTCATAAGACAATGCCAGTACTGAATAGGAAAGGTCTACCAAAATTGATTGGTAGGGAAGAGAAGCTCATGAGCTTGACAGAGTACGAGGACAAACTATCCACTATTGCCTAAGACAAGTCAAGATTTGCAGGTATAAGGGGGCACATAACAGGGAAAGCATTCATGGAGGCTTTAGATTTTGACTTGTTCATCAGTTATGAGCTCTAACATTTGTTCGTCATCAAGCCAACTTTCCAAAAGTACACAGATGTCGATGAGGCCTATAGAAAATTAGTTAAATTTTCTATCACTATTGAAGACAAATGGGACAAGCTGTGTGAATTACTTGAGTAATTTTTATCTTCAACAGGAAGGCAAACAACGCAGCAAATTTGGAGGCTCAGTCATCCTCAGAAATAGAGCCAGCAATTCCAACAATTTGAAGATTCCTAAATTTTTGTACTACTTTTAGGATCCTATCTTGATATTTTGAATCAAGATATTTTGTAATATTTTCTATAAGTACCTCATAATTCGAATTATGAAGGGTTGGGTCTTGTTTTGAAGAAAAGGACTTGTATTGTAAAGCAGCTCATAAAGCTACCATTGATCAGATTTTCAGTAATATAGTGCAATCATTATAGAATTCTTGTGTCATTTTTATTGGTGAAGTGCATCTCTCTATCAATTTGTTTTCTCTTTATTATCATATGTGATTCTAAAATATGAATTGTTCTAAGAAGATAAAGAACAGAATTTGTTTGGATGTACACTTTATCTCTGGCTTAAGAATATTTTTTATGTTTTCTACTGAAAATTAAAATCAGAATTCTTAATTGCTCTATTTTTAATTGGATCTCTAAATCTTTTCCTCTCCTTCATATCATAGATCTTAAAGTATCTAGTGAATTTGCCTAACCTGCCCTGTAAGTTTAACTTGTAAACTTTGTATTTGATCACCTCAAACCTGTGACTCCATTTGCCCAATGGATTTTCTTCCCAGTTTGAACCCAACAACACAAAAAACCCAAACCTGAACTTAATAGCTAACCTAATACCTTTAGTCAAACAAAGTTAAATCATAAAGAGATATCCCTCTCTGAAACTGGAAGGGATAGATTCCCAGTTTCCAAAGTGGTTCTATGGTTACCTTTGTGATTTTTTCCGCAACCTCAAAAAAAACCGAGTGATAACACTCAGCTCTTCTTGTTACATAGTTGCCCACATCTCGTCCCAATTTGGCAGTGTTGCTCTGCCCAAGATACTCTGGACAAAGATCTACCAATCATCTAAGACGGAATTTAGAGCTAATCTCACTAATTCTGAGTCTTGAGGTGTATATCATGGGTCTCCTTCAGTTTTGTGAGGAACAGATCCACTCGCTTCCCCTTCTGCATCTGAGCAGATCTTAACTTCTGCTCTAAGTACATCTTCTGTTGCTCGGAAGATCCCTGATATAGTGTTGCCAAGGCATCCATTAGGGGAATTTTGAGGTCTAAAATGGGCCTCCTAAAAAAAATGTACAGCCAAAATATAATTTATAAGAACCAATACAATTCAAGTTGATGATTTCAACTAAGGGGGATGATTCACTATTTTTGGAGTAAAAAGTAAAAAATTAAAAAATTAAAAAATAATAAAACTACTATTTCAACTTGTATTTTCAACTTATCTCCCTAAGGTTTTACTCAAATTTCGAGCGGGAGTACTCGTTAGATGAAAATTTTGGTTCCTCATCCAAGGAGTACCCATGTTGCATACTTTCGATGGACCCTGCTACACGAAAAATGAGAAATACATGAAAAAACGTGATTGGGACAGATGCATTGTTTCCTGGGTTTGGATGTTTGGCAACAGAATGATGAGATATTCCTTGGACAAGGGAGATATGCTACAGAGATCTTGAAGAGATTCAGGATGCAGGACTATAGACCTATGTCTACTCCAATGATTGCCAACTGGAAGAAGATTGATGCATCAGAAGATAAAGACGTTGATCCCACCTTGTACACATAGCTTATAGGGTCCCTACCAGGCCAGACATTTGTTACGATGTCAACACTCTCAGTCAGTTCATGGTTGAACCTAAGAGTGTGCACAAGGTAGCAGCCAAACATGTTCTCAGGTATATACAAGGAATAGTCGAGCATGGACTATTGTACACCCAAGGCAATGACATCAGGTTAAGTGGGTTCACTGACGCAGATTGGGCTGGAAGTTCAGTAGATCGGAAAAGTACAACTGGGTATTGTTTCAACATTGGATTAGGAATGACCTCCTCTGTAGTAGAAAACAAAAATTTGTGGCTTTGAGCTCAGTTGAAGCAGAATATATGGCAGCTAGAACAACTTCGTGCAAAGCCATATGGCTTAGAAAATTGCTTGTGAATCTATTCAGTAGAAGTATGGAAGCGATCAGGATTTTGTGTGATAATCAGATTTGCATCAAGCTCTTTGAGAATCCAGTATTTCATGATCGATCAAAGCACATTGATATCAGGTGTCACTTTGTCGAACAATGTGTCCAACGAGGGGAAGTACAGTTGAGGTACACTCTTATAGGAGAACGGGTGGAAAATATCCTCACCAAGGCTTTAGGAAGAACAAATTTTGTTTATTTCAGGGAGAAGATGGGTTGGTGAAGAATCCATTTCAGTAGCAAAAATGGATAAGTATCGAGAGTTGCAGTGCAGCAATTAGCAGTGGCAGTGCTATGGGCAACATGATTGAGAGGGAGTTGCAATACAGATGTAGTAGTGGCAGTGGAAGTGTCATGGGTAGCAGTACAAGAACCAAGAGTGCATTGGATGTGGGGTAGCAGGCTAAGCATCAGCACAGAGGACTGATGTGGAGGATTAGTGTGATGCTTCTATGATGAAACATTGTTAGAGAACATTCCTCGCTAAGAGGGAGTGTTGATTTTGGGTAGCATCGAATGTGCTTAAGCCTTGAAATTTTGTGGAGAGGCTAAGGCACATTCGATCTCCAAGACCAAGAAATTGTTTGTGAAATTCCACCCGGATGAGGAGTTATTAAAATAATTAATATTTTTAATGGGTTTCTATGTCTAACCTTAGGAAAATAAAAATATTAATTGGTCTTAATAAAGATAAGGGTGAGAAGCTTCTAAGAGACGAGGATCAAGTCTGTTTTAATCTTAGCCATTGCTTAGAGACTTAATCTCAACCGTTGGTTCATCTACAAGAAAAGTATAAGAGAAGAATTGAGGATCATTTGGAGACACACCTGCAGATACTCAATATCCCAAGGAAAATCAATTCTCAAAGAGAAGGAGATCGATTTCAGAGGGAGCATTGCAAGGTGGAGGAAGAGGAGGGCATCAGCAGTCGTCAGTGATTGAGGAGGAGGTGACACAGGGGCACTGAGAGACAACGCAGAGGGAGATGCAATCCAGGGGAGACACAGCCCCCACGCAGGTGTTTTCTCTCAGTTTCTCTGTAAAATCATTCCTTATAAAGTGATTGTTGCTGAAGATTAATAAAACCCTATTCTGGTGCACCAGTTTTCCAACATTGGGTTTTTCCGAGGACAGTTGTCCAAAAACAACTATGTTGATGTCATTGGTTCTTGTGCATGTATATCGTTGTTATTTTCTCTGCGTAATTATGTGATAACTACAGTAGAATTTATTTTAATGATTACTGAAGGGATTTCATAAATAACTTATTGTGAAGAATAAGTAGGTGAAATAAATCAGTTGTTGTAGAATTTTGGGTTAGAAATTTTCACACCCTCTGGGGTTTTGACTTGCTGCCTCCTGCATCTTTTCGATTTCCCCCTCTACTCAACGTTAGGGTTTCTAGTTCTGCTCTTCTTGTCTCACCTGAACTTGCTCTGATACCATGTGAAAATTCCTCAACCGGAATCCCCACTGCAGCAAACTAATGTTACTTCTCCTATTTGATTAAATCATGCAAGTTATTTATTGTATTCTATAGTAAATTTTGAAGCAAATACATTTGCAACCTTCACTCAATTTACATATATGCAAAAACAAAATACTGAGCAAGAAAGAAAAATACAACACATAGGGCAGTGATTTTTGGACAAATAGTCCCTGGAAAAACCCAACTTGGGAAAACCGGTGTAGCAGCTCTAAGGGTTTTATTATTATGCAGGGGAAATTCTAAGTACACTTCCAGGATGCTCAACTAGCAATCCAATACAAAGAGAATACTGAACAAAATACTGGTGAAATGATCTCACCGTCACTCGAGAATCAGTGATTGATCCTGCTGCTCCGGAGGCTCTGTGTCACCCTCTGCATGCCCTCTGCACAGAAGTGCGTCACCCTTGGTAGCTTCTGCATCACCCCTCCTGGGTATTACGTTGCCTCTCCTCTGGATCCTCTTCTAGCTGAGAAATAGACTTTTTGCCTTCCAGACTCACACCCTAGCTTCTGGCAACTGAACTTCTAACTTCCCTCAACAACTCGACTTTGCCTCAAGGACTGAGTTGCGTCTGCATCTGCACTGCGTAGGCCAACGTCAATCTTCGTATGAACGTCTTTCTATTCTCTCTACCTGGTACTGAATTCCTACTGTAGTAACTAACGATATTATTCCTATTTGTTAAATTCCTTTAAACAAATTACTTGCAGTTTCCTACGGCAAATATCGTAATACATACACCGCAGCCTTCACTTAAATTAAATATCTGTAGAAACAAAACACTGAGAAAGAAAGAAAAATACAACACATAGGACAGTTATTTTTGGACAAATAGTCCCTGGAAAAACCCAACTTGGGAAAATCGGTGAAGCAGTTCTGAGGGTTTTATTATTATGCAGGAAAAATTCTGAGAACACTTCTAGGATGCTCAAATAGAAATCTAATACAGAGAGAATACTGAACAAAAAACTAGTGAAATGATCTCACCCTGTCACTGGAGAATCAATGACTCATCCTGCTGCTCTAGAGGCTCTGCGTCACCCTCTTCGTGGCCTCTGCACAAAACTGTGTCATCCTAGACAGCTTCTGCATCACCCCTCCTGGGTATTACGCTTCCTCTCCTCTGGATCCTCTACTGGCTGAGAAATCGACTTTATGCCTCCCAAACTCACACCGTGGCTTCCAGCAACTGAACTTCAACTTCCCTCAATAGCAACTTGACTTCCCCTCAAGGACTGTGATGCCTTCGCGCCAGCACTGCTTAGGCCAGTGTCAGCCTTCCTCTGGATGTCTTTATGTTCTTTCTGCCTAGTACTTTCCAGAAATTCCTTCTCTCAGATTCTCACTGCCCCTCTGCTGCAAGATCTCCTCAATCGATTTTCCTCCTAAGAACTTCTCACCTCAAAAAATCAATCTTCTCAATCTCTCTGTGTGTTTTCCAAATGACCCTCAAGCCCCTTCTTATGTCTTCCTATTGGACAACCAACGGCCTAGATTAAAACAAAATCAAAGGCTCATATTGCTTTGGCTTGATCCATTGCTTTTTCTAGAAGTTTCACCCCTGATTAGATTAACACCCATTAATATTTTAATTTTCTTAAGTTTAGACTTAGGAACCCCATTAAAAATGTTGATTTGAGGTAGCATCAGATGTGCTCTAGCCATGAAAATTGGTAGAGAGGCTAACGCACATGAGATCTCCAAGACCGAGAAATGGTTTGGGGAAATTCCACCTGGTTAGAAAGATATTAAAATAGTTAACATTTTTAATGGGTTCCTAAGTCTAAACTTAGGAAAATAAAAATATTATTGGGTATTAATATAAAACTGGGTGAGAAGGTTCTAAATGACATGGATCAAGCCAAATATAATCTTAGTCGTTGATTAGAGATTTTATCTCGGTCGTTGAAGACTCAAAAGAAAAAGTATAAGAGGAGGCTTGAGGGTCAGTTAGAGATACACCAAGTTGATCAGTCAGTTCGATTTTCTAGAGCGGGGTTTGCTGAGAGAAATCGAACCAGTGATCAGAGTTGCAACAAGGGGTAGTGAGTGCATAGCAGAGAGGCATAGATAGTACCGAAGGATTAGCGCTGAGACAGAGAAGGCTATGCAGAGCCAACAGGAGCCATGCAGAGGGGGCCAAAGGGATTGCGCAGAGGCTACCAAGGCCTGCATGAGTGATGCAGAGGGCCAGAGAGGTAGCACAGAGCATCAGAAGGTTGACGCAGAGGCCAAGAGGGCTGATGCAGAGCCTCAGAGAGGCATTGAGGATATTTTCATGGAGCAAACTTACAGAATATCTGCTTCCGAAGAGAGGTATTACTGCCAGACTGATTTCTCTGTTGGGTGTGCCAGTTTGGCACCCTAGTTGTACTAAAGAACGTTGCTTAATACTAAAACCCTCAGAACCGATGCACCGATTTTCCCAAGTTGGGTTTTTCCGAGGATGATTGTCCAAAAATAGCAGTGTCCCTTGTGTGTTTGTCCGTTATTTTTAGTTTATGATCTATAGATGGTTGAGACTGCATTTGTGTTTATTTTCAGTATTTATATGGTTCAACTTGTTAAGAAAATAAACAAGTAAGCGAAATAAACTAGACAATGCAGTAGGAATTTCTGATTTGTTAGATTCAGAAATTTCAACATGGTATCAGAGGGTTGCAGATCACAGGAGCGTTGAAGGCACCCGCTAAGTCAGAAAATTTGCAGTAGAAACAGTTGTCCCAAGAGACAGAAGTTGTTCCTAAGCAAAAAGCAGCAAAGAAGGAGAGACGCAGAGGGCCTGCATCATCATTTCGAGCCAGAAGAGGACCAGCGCAGAAGCAATGAGAGGCAGAACAAGCTCACGAAGAGCCACGTCATCCTGCTCAGCCAGGTAGGAGTGACACAGTTGGCCAGAGGAGCGATTCAGCTTTGCTAGGATTGCACAGAGCTAAGTGACTCAGTTTCTTCTATTGTTAGGGCCTAGGAGTTGTGGGAAGATTATGGATTGTGAATTTGGTGGGCTACAGAACAGTACCTAACGGGACAGAACCAAGGTAGAGGGAGTCGCTACCTAAGTGGATTTCTAGCCAAGAAATCCAGATCAGTGTTACGGGAGCAAAAGGGATTGGAGAGGAGCGGTTCGACAGTTAGCAGGAGGATTTCCAGAGGGGAAATCAAGACTCAGAGGGAGTCGAGGGGAGGATTTTGAAGAAGGAAATCGAGACTCAGAGAGAGTCTAAGAGAGAACTTCCAAGAGGGAAGTAGAGACTCAGAGGGAGTCAAAGAGAAGAGCGGAGATGGCAACGAATGGACTGAGGGACCAAGAAAGGTTGGATGGAGCATCCAACTTTGTCATCTGGAAGGCCAAGATCCTATATGTTCTGGATAGACATCGCATCAAGGCATTCACCTTGACAACCTTGGCTATCCCAGTCGACCCAGCTGATAACGAAAGGTATGTCGATGCAATGTCCAAGGAAAAGTGCATAATCCTTGATGGGATCAAGGATCATGTAGTTCAGCATATTGCCAAGAAGAATACAACAAAGGAGATGTGGGATACCTTGACAACATTATATCAAGGCACTTTCGTGCAAAGGAAGATGCTACTGGAGAATCAGTTGTGGTTGTATCAAATGCAGAAGGGGGAGCAGATAGATCTATTCCTCAGCAGGTTGCAGGAGATTCGGGACCAACTTACTTCCATAGGGGCCACACCTGATCAGGAGTTAATGGTGAGGACTGCCTTGAACGTAGTCTTCGAGGAGAGGGAGACATTTGTCCAAATCGTTTTGGGCAGAGCGACTCTTCCAGGATGGGAAGAGTTGTGGGTAGCTCTTCACCAAGAAGAGATCAAACGGTTGACCAAGGTGGGAAGTAGCAACAAAGGAGGTCGAATCAAGAAAGAGGAGGAAGAGGATGCGGCTCCGGCATCTGCGGGACAGCAAGGGAAGAGGAAGAAGAAGGACATCTCCAAGATAAAGTGCTTCCATTGTGGGGAGCTAGGCCATTATGCAACCCAGTGTCCCATGAAGAAGAATAAGGGAGAGGCTTTTGACTCCAAGGCAGCATTGGCTAAGGCGGAGAAGGAAGTGGAGACTGACAACAACTATGCCATGTGTGCTCATACACCTCTAGAGAAGAGGTGGGGTGACATCAAGCTGTAGTCAAGAGGGCTACAGGAGATGTGGGGCAGGATCCTTGAGGTACCCAAACTCTTGGATCATATCCAGCTACGGAAGCCCCGAGAGACAGTAGCAGGATGACAGATGTCGGTAGAAGCAAGATGCGGATGGAGCGACAGAACAGTGCTAGAGTGCAAGGATCTGTAGCAGCGCAATGGGGGTTGCAGCAGTGCGAGAGGCACAGAGGAGGTTGCAGCAGTGCAAGGAAGGCACAGAGATGTTTGCAGTAGTGCGAGAGGCACATAGTTGTTGCAACAGCGCAAAGGTAGCAGAGGGAGCATAGAATAGCAGTAGAGGGAGCTTCAGCATCAGGAGGGCTTCTAGCCTAACAAGGATGTCAATAATTGGGTAGATCAGTTACTTACTTCTCAGTAACTAAGTTGCAGTGCAGCGATTAACAGTAGTAGGGCTATGGGCAGTGCGATGCAGCATGATGAGAGAGAGTTGCAGTGCAGATACAGTGTTAGGAGGAAGGACCAGCAACAGTACGGATGCAAAGGGAGCTGCAGTACAGATGTAGCAGTGGCAGTGGTAGAGCCATGGGCAGAAGTACAAGAGGCAGCAGTGCAAGCTCCATATGATGTTGGGCAGCATGCCAAGCATCAGCACAGGTACCGGCATCGGATGATCAGGATGATGTTCAATAGTGGATCACTACTACTCCTCGCTAAGAGGGAGTGTTGATTTGGGGTAGCATCGGATCTGCTCTAGCCATGAAAATTGGTGGAGAGGCTAGAGCACATGAGATCTCCAAGACCCAGAAATGGTTTGGGGAAATTACACCTGGTTGAAAGATATTAAATTAATTAATATTTTTAATGGGTTCCTAAGTCTAAACTTAGGAAAATAAAAATATTAATGGGTATTAATATAAAATTGGGTGAGAAGGTTCTAAATGACATGGATCAAGCCAAATCTAATCTTAGTCGTTGATTAGAGATTTAATCTCAGTCATTGAAGACTCGACAGAAAAAGTATAAGAGGAGGCTTGAGGGTCAGCTGGAGATACACCAAGTTGACCAGTCAGTCGATTTTCTGAAGCGAAGTTTGCTGAGATAAATCAAACCAGTGATCAGATTTGCAGCGAGGAGCAGTGAGTGCATAGAAAAGAGGTAGAGATAGTGTTGAAGGATTAGCGTTGAGGTAGAGAAGGCTACGCAGAGCCAACAAGAGCCACGCAGAGGGCGAGAGGGATTATGCAGAGGCTACCAGGGCCTATGTGAGTGACGCAGAGGGCCAGAGAGCCAACACAAAGCATTAGAAGGTTGACACTGAGGGTTCTAGGCTAACGCAGACGCCAGGAGGGCTGACACAGAGCCTCAGAGAGGCGTTGGAGAGATTTTCATGGAGCAGTTGTTGAATATCTGCTTCCGAAGAGAGGTATTACTACTAGATTGATTTCTCTATTGGGTGAGCCAATTTGGCACTCTAGTTGTACTCAAGAAAGCTGCTTAATAATAAAACCCTCAGAACTGTTGCACCAGTTTTCCCAAGTTGGGTTTTTCCGAGGACGATTGTCCAAAAATAATGGTGTCCCTTATGTGTTTGTTTGTTCTTTTCAGTCGATGATCTGTAGACGGTTGAGACTGCATTTGCATTTATTTTCAGTATTTATATGGTTAAATAACTTGTTAAGAAAATAAACAAGTAGGCGAAATAAACCAAATAATGCAGTAGGAATTTCCGATGTGTTAGATTCAGAAACTTCAACAAAAAATATTAATTACTTTAATAAAATCACTTTTGGGTGGAATTTCCCAAAACGCTTTCTGGGTTCTTTGGAATACCTGTGCCCAAGCCTCCCTGCTAAATTTGAGGCTTAGAGCACATCTGATGCTACCCCAAATCAACACATTGCATCTGCACTGCAACTCAGTTGTTGAAAGAAGCAACTGAAAACACCCAAAACTAGACAAGTATCTAGTGGATACTCCTTGGTGTTGACATCCTGACTGCTGCTAGTCCCATTCTGCCTCTGAGGCTACTGCATTGTTGAAGCTCTGCACTATGCCTCCTCGCACTATTGCCTCTCTTCTCTGCGCTACTCAATCTCTGGCTCACCCAGCCACTACATCTGTCGAATCAACACTCCATGGAACCAACTAAAACTCCACTATCCCACTACTCCTGATCATGGGCTCTCGTAGCAAGGTGATGATCCAAGAGGTGGGCTCCTCAAGGATCCTGCCCATTTGTAGCATTATCGAACTACAGTTCTATATCAGCCTACCTCCCTCTTGGAGGTATCTTGGTTGTCATGGCAAACTCCTCCTCTTATTCGATCTTTGTGGCTACAACCTTGTGATCATGCTTCTCATCCTTGCCTTTTTCTTCAAAGGACACTAGGATGCATGGTGGCCCATCTCGCCACATATGAAGCACTTTACCTTGGAGACATCCTTCTTTTGTCTATGTTGCCCCTGTTGTCCCTTGATGCAAGGGTTGTGTTATCCTCCTCCTCTACTTTGGGCTTCGACCCACTACTGCTGCTGCTCCTGTCAAGTTTGACCTTGAGCAGGTCTCTCCTTAGCTCTTCTTGTTTCAGATCTGCCCACATCTCATCCCAATTTGGCAATGTTGCCCTATCCAGGATACTCTGGACAAAGATCTACCAATATTCTAATATGGAATTTAGAGCCAGTCTCACTAACTTCGAGTCTTGAGGTGTATGTCCCGCAATTGACATCTCATCACGGGTCTCCTTCAGTTTCGTGAGGAATGGATCCACTCACTCCCCCTTTTGCATTTGAGCAGATCTTAGCTTCTTCTCTAAGTACATCTTCCACTGCTTGGAAGATCCCTGATACAATGTGGCCAAGGCATCCCACATCTCTTTAGCAGTCCCTTTGCTTGCAACGTGGCACACCACGTGATCCTTGATTGCATCTAGGATCATCCTTTTCACTTTAGCCATCTCAGCTCTTTACTTCTTCAGCGGATCTGCATCCACTGGGACAGCTACCACATTATCAACATACGTCCTGAAGGCATGCTCATCTAGCAAGAAGGTCATTCTAGCCTTCCAGGTGGCATAGTTGGAAACATCGTCCAACCTGTCCTAATCCCTCAAACCACTGGTTGCCATCTCCTCTGAAATTATCAAACAACTCCTCTTTCTCCCTACTGTGTAGCTCCTAGGCTAACTTACGCACTCCCTGATGGCGTTGGTAAGTTGTTGCTCCTCTGTTGCTCAGCAATTGAGAAATGTTGATTTCCTCAGCAAGAAATCACTGAGGAGGTATTCCCTCACTATGCTGCTCTTCTTTCTTCTGACGTCTTTTTAGACCAGCAAGGCTGCCCACTGAAAAATCCACATCCACCAACTACTCCTCACACGAAGGCTCAACGTTGCTCCCTCTGCCATGGCAAAATTCGTACTGGATGCTCTTTCTCTCCATCAGCTCACTCGGAGAGAGACTACCTCGAATTTTCGGCCCTCTGACTAAAACTATGCAAACCCTCTAGGGTTTCAACTTGCTACCTTCTACATATTTTCGGTTTCTCCTTCTTTCGATTTCCCCTTCCGCTCAGTGTTGGGGTTTCTAGTTCTGCTCTTCTTGTCTCACCTACACTAGCTCCGATACAATGTGATAATTCCTAAGCCGAAATCCCTACTGTAGCAAACTGATGTTACTTCTCCTACTTGATTGAATCATGCAAGTTATTTATTGTGTTCTATGGTAAATATTGAAGAAAATGCATCTACAGCCTTCACTTAATTTACATATATGCGGAAACAACATCCTGAGCAAGAAAGAAACATACAACACATAGGACACCGTTATTTTTGGACAAATAGTCCCCGTAAAAACCCAACTTGGGAAAATCGGTGCAGTAGCTTTGAGGGTTTATTATTAAGCAGAAGAAAATTCTGAATACAATTCTAGGATGCTCAACAAGCAATCCGATACAGAGAGAATACTGAACAAAACAATGGTGAAATGATCTCACCCTGTCACTTGAGAATCAGTGACTGATCCTGCTGCTCTAGAGGCTCTGTGTCACCCTCTGTGTGGCCTCTACACAAAACTGCGTCACCCTGGGCAGTTTCTGTGTCACCCCTCCTAGGTATTACACTGCCTCTCCTCTGGATCCTCTGTTGGCTGAGAAATCGACCTTCTGCCTCCCAGACTCATACCTGGCTTTCGACAATTGAATTTCGACTTCCCTCAGCAGGAACTCGACTTCCCCTCAAGGAATGCACTGCCTTTACGTCAGCACTGTGTGGGCCAGCATCAGCATTCCTCTGGATGTCTTTTTGTTCTCCCTCTGCCTCGTACTCTCTGGAAACTCCTTCTCCCAGATTCTCACTACCCCTATGTTGCAAGATCTCCTCAATCGATTTTCCTCCTGAGAACTTTTCACCTTAGAAAATCAATTTCTTCAATCTCTCTGTGTGTTTTCCAAATGATGCTCAAGCCCCTTCTTATATCTTCCTGTTGGACAACCAACGGCCTAGATTAAGACATAATCAAAGGCTCTTGATCCATGGCTTTTTCTATAAGTTTCACCTCTAATTAGATTAATACCCATTAATATTTTAATTTTCCTAAGTTTAGACTTAGGAACCCCATTAAAAATATTATTTATTTTAATAAAATCACTTCTAGGAGGAATTTCCCAAAATATTTTCTCGGTTCTTTGGAATACCTGTGCCCAAATCTCCCTGCAAAATTTGAGGCTTAGGGCACATCTGATGCTACCCCAAATCAACACTTGTGATTTATGGATGAATTTGTACATCTAGTTTCCTTAATGCTCCCATGCAAAGGAAAAGTCTCTAGCTAGTGTAGTATTGTTTGCTGGTGTACAAAACTCTAGCTAGTTTGGTACTGTTTGCCTGTGTAAAGAACTAGTAGACTGGGTGCAAAACACCATGACTCTGTCTAGGCCTATTCACACATGTTATTACAGAGGGTTTAGTATAGACCTGCCTCTAGTGACTTTCATGATTGCATGCCCCTTTCTAACTACGGTGCAATGTTTTAAAAGAAAAAGAACTCATATAATATGCAGTCTTTGTAATGGTAATATTACCTTTCCACATAATCATAATTTATGTGGGAATGATAAGAACATATGTCATTTCACCATGACATTTGGGCAATTGACTTTTACTCCATCATTACAGTGAATTGTAACACATTGGTGGCATGTAACCTTAAGCGTTTCTCATCATATCTGTTGTTATTTCATGATGGTACGTGATTGGCCATGCATAATTCTAAGGAAGAACATAGACATATACTATGTTCTAGATATCTCTAATTGCTAGTAACCCTAGTAGACAGCACATTCATTATATTGTTGTGTTGATTACAAATGAGTAGACATGTTGTATCTATCTACCTCCTTTATATAACGACCAGAGACATGATATCTTGTGTTGATTGCTGGGCCTGGATCTCTTGATCTTGCATAACAGGTCAGGTAGAAGATTTTCAAGCTCCTGTAAGACAACACCAGAGGGCCTATTTATTCTAGGGAAACTGAATCGGCTAATAGCCTTGCTGTCTTAAAGATGCAAATCCATTAATGAATTCAAATAATATGACATGTATGACACATAAGAAACAACAAACTCTGTTCTGATACTCATGACTGCAAGCTTGGTCTGTGATCCTAGCACCAAAGAAGAAAAGGAATTGAATAAACAACTTACAGGCACAGTATCCTTGTGAGGTTACCCAAGAAAATGGGTATTGGACCTGTTTTATGCCAAGTTCCAGCCACGAAAACTCCACAGATCAATCTTTCATTACCTCACTATATTCAGAACAAGTAAACCTTATATGTAGGACATAAGGACTGTAGTATGTACTACACGAATTCGAGGCCTGAGAATTCCAGAGTATAAACAGAGTGCTGATGGGCCATGATGTGTAAGATTGCCATGGTTGGTTGACAATGTTGCATTCCATTGAAATAGATATGGTCTCCAGCTTCAGGTAGTTGAGTTTACAAATTATGCCCTCTAATGTTAAATTAACAGTACACAGAACTTTGTATATGACTATAAAATTGTCCACTAGTTACGATCTAGCAATGTTTTGTCTCCATTCTCAGATGGACCATATGTATTACATACCACATTTGTTACAAGAACATGTTTCCGACACCAAGTAGCCCAAGGCACAATGTGTCACAGTAATAGGGCAGAAATTTAATGGTAATTGTAGACTCATACAGGCAGAGCATTTGAATATGATACACTAAACGAATGTTACACTTAACAATAACCAAGATTCTAAAATGGTACTGATGGGCATCACATCCTTGGAAGACTGGAACACTTGCTCTGACTTTAAGCATCTTTTCCTTTAAATTGGTGTGTGGTCAACGGAACCACAGTCGATATTGCCATGTATGTTGTTTTTCTCCTTTTCCTTCTTTGCCGACTAATCTAGGTATCGTAGTCGATATCCTCTTTGTTCAGTTTTAAAGGTGGGTCTGTTGGTTGGGCAGAATGGTCGTTATCTTTCCCACCCAGGTTCAGATGCCTACAGAACTAGCAAGAGGAGAGCCAAGTGATGAAGGCTTACATTTAATATATATATTCCCAAGGGGGTGTGTTACAACTTACAAGTGGTATCAGAGCTCCTAGGTTCAATGCTTGGACCTAATGGTCTCTATCACAGATAGGGATATAGGTTTATTGTAGATTGGTTGTTGCATTCTTCTACTTCTTGTATTACTTGTGATCTTGTCTGCACACCTATTTAGCTTGGACAGTAATTACAATTCTACCTTATGTTCTAAGCTAAAAGACGTTAAGAGAATCCATTATCTGAAATTCTATTTGAACAAGAATGGTTTCTATGCTTGATGTTCAGACACTTGTTTTGTACTTGTATGATGCCTTACGATGCCTTGGCACATAGGACCAGCCGAATTGACTCACTGACAAGTCAAGCTCACCCTCCGCAAAACTTCCCCATCAGTGGCTAGTGGCAAATACCCATGGGTCAAAGTTCAAACTGATTTTTGTGGAAAAAAAATGGATCTAACTCCTGGCAATAGAATGACTCTGTTAGCTAGTCCATCTGCAATATGACTGACAATCTTTCTCACAATTAAATTTACAGATCACTCCATGACACAAAATTAGCAATTCCCAAAGGTGATCAATCCACAACCTGAAATCACCTTCACAAATTATTTTTCCTAAAGTCTTGATTTAGAAATTCCCTAACCCCTTTGATAAAACTAGAGGTTATGCCCAATTGTTAATCCTGGGTTCTAGGAAATTGTAAAAGGCTCAGTTGTGCAATGTTCATGGTGTCTGCAGACTCCACCTACTCTGCAAGGCCATTGGTGGTGGATACCATGGATGTAACAATATCATCCTTGCTCCTAAAATTATGTCTTTCAATTTGTTGCCAATCAAATTCTGATGCACACACACCTGTTTGAGTTCTCCATGGGTCCGGAAGTTAACACGCGTGACGCCATTAATAACAAGATTATACCTGGAGAACTCATGAGCAAAAAAAAAAAATGACTCACTATGAAGCAGCTAAACAAGGTCGCATTCTTCCTCTACTAATACTTTGTAACATCCTGTTTTGTTGGACTGCCCAGCTATGGAACAAAAAAAAAAACACTATAATTGGAATACAACCCCTCTCTCTCATGATAGCTAAGCTTGTAAGCAATGTTCCAACATCTTTCTAGGAAGAGGGGAACATGTTTCTTGGAAGAGGGGACATAGGAATAAGTAAAATACATCGGTGACATCATGGTTAGAAAAAAAAAACCTGTCTCTTTCCTTTGTACCTCTTCATCATTATGCTTGGCACTCTTGTCTAGAATGCCACAACTCTAATCTTGAGGCGAGGAAGGCATTAGGGTTAGGGTTCTCCCCGAGAAGACAAGGGGAGCTAAAATTTGGGAAAATTCTAGATAAGTAAAAGGAGAACTCATTCTTGTGGTTATTTTGAAAGAATAAGACTAGGATTTTGTGACCCTATCTGCTAAATATGTCTCAACAGGCTTATGATTTAAATGACTTAAGGGACAGTCTTTTTCTTAGGGGACAGTAGGTATGAAGCTGGGCCTTAGGTCTCTTTAAGACCAGGTCACCAGACCTCAAATTGTGGTATCAGGCATGTGAGAGACTCTCATTGATGTCTCAAGTGCAAAATCATGATGGTCATATGAAGAAAATCGGGAATGAATGCTCTGTTTGAGTATATCAAAAAGAAGAAAGAACTCTGTTCCAGCTTGTCTGACCAGCCATGTACAGTTTCAATCTGTTGACATATTTTTTTCTTAACAATAGGTTATAATAAACATGCCTTGACAATTCCTTGGATACACTCGGCTGTCAATTACAACATTTATTTTATACCTATCTAGTCTCTCTATTGGTTGCTCTCACTAATATATGCTATATGTACTACGAGTTTGTTGTTATTTGAGGTGCCAGGACAAAAATGAAAGAGTCTGTTGTTTGTGAAAATTCTATCACTGTAGCAACTGATTTACTTTTCCTACTTATTTCATCATAAGTTATTCATGAAATTACTTCAACAAACATTAAAATAAATATTGTTGTAGATATCACATCGTAACACAGAAACAAAAAAATATCCACACATTGACACAGTTATTTTGGACTAATGTCCCCGGAAAAACCTAATGTGGGAAAACCGGTGCAGCAAGGGAGGATTTTATTATTCAGCAATTTTCTTGTACAACAGGTTGCCAAACTAGCTTACCCACAGATAGACAAACTTCCAGCACTTTCCTAAAGCCAGTGTAGGCCCTACTGACCTCTGATACATCCTAAAACCCTCTGTGTCAGCCTGAAACCCTTTGCGTTAGCCTACTGAGGCTCTGCGCAGCCTCTCTAGGCTTCTGCGTCACTCCTGCAGCCTCTGCGTGGATGACGCAGGCCCTTCTGGCTCTGCGCAGTCTCTGCTGTCTCTGTGTGGCTTCCTCTGGCTCTGTGTCTGCCTCTTCTGCACTGATCTCCCATCTCTATGTTCCGTATTTGCTACCTCCTGACTGCTCTCTAGACCACTGGTTCAATTTCTCAGCAAACCCCGCTCTAGAAATTGAACTGACTGGTCTCCCTCAGTGTATTCTCCAAGTCCCCCTCAAGCCTCCTCTTATATTTTTTATGTTGACATCTCAACAGCCAAGATTAAGTCCCTAATCAACGACTAAGATTAGATCTGACTTGATCCATGTCTTTTTGGACCATTCTAACACAGATTCATATTAATAAACATTAATATTTTATTTTCTCTAAGTTTAGACTTAGGGACTCCATTAAAGATATTAATTATTTTAATATCTCCTGATTTGTTTAGAATCTGCCCAAACCCTTTCTGGGTATTGGAGATCTCATGTGCCCCAACCTCTCCACCAAATTTCGTGGCTAGAGCACATCCGATGCTACCCCAAATCAACACTCCCTCTTAGTGAGGACTGTGTCTAACAATACTCCTCACTGAGTATTACTCTGATCACCTGACATTGGTACCTATGCTGATGCTAGGCCTCCTTGCCCAACATCCTCTACACTACTGCTGCCCATGGTTCTGCCACTGCCACTGTTGCATCTGTACGATAGCTCTCTCTGCATCCATGTTGTTGCTGGTCCTTTCTCCCAGCACTGCATCCGCACTACACCTTCCTCTGCATCTGTGTTGTTGTTGGTCCTTTCTCCCAACGTTGCATCTACACTACAACTCCCTCTGCATTTGTGCTATTGTTGGTCTTTTCTCCCAACACTGCATCTGTGCTATTGTTGGTCCTTTCTCCCAACACTGCATCTGTGCTATTGTTGGTCCTTTCTCCCAACACTGCATCTGCATTGCAACTCCCTCTTCATTCATGTTGATAACACACTACTTCTGAAAGGGGTTCTTTACCATCCCCATCTTTTCCTTGAAGTAGTCAAATTTTGACTTTCCAAGGGCCTTGGTGAGGATATCTGCCACTTGTTCCCCTGTAGGAGTGTAGCTCAATTGTACAGCTCCACATTGGACACAATCTCTGACAAAGTGACACTGAATATCAATATGCTTTGACCTATCATGAAATACTAGATTCTCAGAGAGTTTGATACAACTCTGATTATCACATATGATCTTGTTCACCTCCATACTTCTTCTGAATAGGTTTACCAGCAGTTTTCTAAGCCATATGGCCTCACACAAAGCTGTGCTTGCTGCCATATATTCTGCCTCAAACGAGCTCAAAGCCACAGACTTATGTTTCCTACTACACCAGGAGGTTATTCCTGATTCAATGTTGAAACAGTACCCAGAGGTACTTTTCCGATCCACTGAACTTCCTGCGCAATCTGCATCAGTAAATCCACTCAACCTGATATCATTCCCGTTGTTGTACAAAAGCCCATAATCAACTGTTCCCTGTAAATACCTGAGAATGTGCTTGGCTGCTACCCAGTGAACCCTCTTTGTTTCCACCATGAACTGACTAAGGGTGTTGACCACGTAGCAAATATCTCGCCTGGTATTGACTAGATACAAATCAGGGACCCTATGGGTTGTCAATATAGGGTGGGATCAACATCATTGTCTTTTGATGCATCAATCTTCTTCCAGTTGGTGATCATTGGCGTAGCCATAGGTCTACATTCTCTCATTCCAAACCTTTTCTGAATTTTTGTAGCATACCTTCCTTACCCAAGGAATATTTCTCCTTTCTGCTGCCAAACTTCCAACCCTAGAAAATAGTGCATTCGTCCCAGATCATTCATATCGAACTCTGTGGCCAGATTCTTCTTGCAGTCTTCAAAGAGTTTGGATGATCCTGTCAGGAAGAGATCATCCACATATAATAATAAGATAAGTGGCTCGCTCTCTATGACCAAATAGTAGAGTGTCGGATCTGTGTCACTCTTGACAAACCCCATATTCTGCAAGTAGCCATCTATTCGACCATACCGCACTCTTGGTACCTGCTTCAGCCCATACAAGGCTTTCTTCGATCTGCATACATGAGACTTCTTCTCATGAGTATCAAAGCCCTCTAGTTGTTCAATGTATACTTCTTCTTCTATTACCACGTTCAGAAATGTCGTCTTGACATCCATCTGATGGATCTCCCATCCCATCTGGGTTGCAATAGATATCACGGTCCTAATAGATGTATACCTGGCTACCGGGGCGAAGGTTTCCTCATAGTCAATCCCCTCCTTTTGAGCATACCCCTTAGCCACAAACCTGCCCTTGTATTTTTCAATACTGTCATCCACAGCATATTTGATCTTGTAGATCCATCTTGAACCTACCACAGATCTGTCTTGAGGCCTTGACATCACCTCCTAGACATCGTTTACCATTATGGAGTTATACTCCTCCACCATTGCATCTAGCCAGCCCTGATGCTGAGCTGCCTCCTTGAAGCAGGCAACCTCTCCATCCTGAGCTACTAACGCCTGATACCTGTCTGGTTGTTTTCACTCCCTTTTACTGTTCCTTGGCTCTCCGATGAAGTTCTCTGCATCACACAGAATCTGACGAAGTTCCCTGCTGGTTCTTCCTCTGCCAACATGTGCTTCTGTTTGCTCCTCTTCCTCATCCTGAGAATCTTCCTGATCTGAGGAAGGATTCTTCACTTCCGTTGGTTGAAGAGGCATGACCAATGGATCCTCTTTTGACTGCTCCTTGGAAGGCATTTCACGAGATCTTCTGAAAGCTCTTTCCTCCATGAACTTTACATCTTGTCGTACTACTACCTTCCTGCTCCCTAGAAGATAGATCTCGTATGCCTTAGCGTTCTCGCTATATCCTGCTAGATACCCCTTTTCTGCAGTCTGATCCAACTTCTTCCTATTTTCTTCGGGTATGCGACAATATGCCAAACTCCCAAATATCCTGAAATGACTGACTTCAGGGGTCTTCCCCAGTGAAGACTTTCTCTGGAGTAATCTTACCCAATGCCCAATGAGGAGTCCTGTTCTAAACATAGACAGCTGTGTTGCATGCTTCTGCCCACAGGAATTTTGGCATGTCCTGATCATACAACATGGCCCTAGCTGCTTCTATAATAGTCCTATTTTTCCTTTCTGCCACCCCATTCTGCTCCAAATTGTAGGGAGTTGTCCACTCTCTTTTGATGCCCTCCTTAGCGCAAAAATCAGTGAAGTCCTTATTGACATATTCTTCACCATTATCTGAGCGCAAGACTTTTATTTTCTTACCTGTCAAATTCTCCACTAGAGCCTTGAACTCTTTGAATCGACTGAAAACCTCATCCTTGCTCTTCAAAAAATAGATCCAAGTTTTCCTTGAGTGGTCATCGATGAAGGTAAGGAAATACTCGGCACCGCTGAGAGCTTTGACGAACATAGGTCCGCAAATATCTGAGTGTATCAATCCTAGTACACTCTTGGCCCTGTGGTTGCTCCTAGGAAATGTCATCTTGGCATACTTTCCTAGGGCGCATCCCCTGCATACATCATCTCGTTCCGTACTCAAATCCAGAACTCCTGTTACAGTGCTCCTGAGAATTCTCAGAGCTCCATGGTGCAAGTGACCCATCCTTTTGTCCCATAGTTCATTTAAGTCTTTGTCCCCATGACTGCCTATTAGTGCCATCGGAGATTCTAGTTGTAATTTGTACAACCGATTACTTTTGATCCCGATCTGCACTTTCTTGTTCCAGTTCGGGTGTTTGACGTATACCTTTTCCTTGATGAAGTAGATGTCATAGCCCTTGCCTTGTAGTTGTGACACGAAAAGTAAGTTCATCCCCAATCCTGGCACATGCAGCACATTTGTGGCACGAAACAACTCTCCTGATTTTGTTTGAAAAACTATGGTACCCTTTCCTACTAGAGTACACTTTGCCTTGTTTCCCATGGTGATTTGAAAGTTCATCTTCTCTTCTCGATATTCTGAGAAACACTCCCTAATTCCCGTCATATGCCATGAGGCTCCACTGTCTATATACCATACTTCTGATGATGCGGCACTAGTCATGCACACCACTTCTTCCAACCTGGAAGCCAACATAGAGAAATCGAAATCTCTCTCTCTTGTGCAATCTTCTGAAAATCTGCATGAGTCCCCTGAGGTGGATGCCTTTGCATCATGGTCTCGACCCATAACTGATTTTCCCTTTCTATCTCTGATTACTTGCCCTGATACCATGTGAAAATTTTGTCACTACAGCAACTGATTAATTTTCCTACTTATTTCATCATAATTTATTCATGAAATTACTTCAACAAACATTAAAAAAATACTGCTGCAAATATCACATCGTAACACAGAAACAAAAAAATATCCACACATTGACAGTTATTTTGGACTAATGTCCCCGGAAAAACCCAATGTGGGAAAATCGGTGCAGCAAGGGAGGATTTTATTATTCAACAATTTTCTTGTACAACAGGGTGCCAAACTAGCTTACCCACAGAAAGACAAACTTCCAGCACTTTCCGAAACCTAGCGTAGGCCCTACCAACCTCTGCTACAGCCTAAAACCCTTTGCGTCAGCCTGAAACCCTCTGTGTCAGCCTACTGAGGCTCTGCGCAGCCTCTCTGGGCTTCTGCGTCACTCCTGCAGCCTCTGCGTGGATGACACAGGCCCTTCTGGCTCTGCGCAGTCTCTGCTATCTCTGCGTGGCTTCGTCTGGCTCTGTGTCTGCCTCTTCTGCGCTGATCTCCTGTCTCTCTATTCCATACTTGCTGCCTCCTGACTGCTCTCCAGACCACTAGTTCAATTTCTCAACAAACCCCGCTCCAAAAATTGAACTCACTGGTCTCCCTCAGTGTGTTCTCCAAGTGCCCCTTAAGCCTCCTCTTATACTTTTTCTGTTGACATCTCAACGGACGAGATTAAGTCCTTAATCAACGGCTAAGATTAGATCTAGCTTGATCCATGTCTTCTTGGACCATTCTAACACAGATTCATATTAATACACATTAATATTTTATTCTCCCTAAGTTTCGACTTAGGGACTCCATTAAAAATATTAATTATTTTAATATCTCCTGATCTATTTAGAATCTACCCAAACCCTTTCTAGATATTGGAGATCTCATATGCCCCAACCTCTCCACCAAATTTCGTGGCTAGAGCACATCCGATGCTACCCCAAATCAACATTGTCAGTTACAGCCTAATCACACAAGTTTGCAGAATTTTAATAAGGGCCTGGTGTAAAGGCTGTTTAAGGCTGGTATCAACTCAGTGTAACGCCTTAGCCACGAAATTGGTTGAGATCTATGACAGCTGCTACACTTAGCTAGCTGGATTGACAACCCATAACCATTCCGGACTGTCGGACATTGTGCTAACCGCTGGAAGCTGTACTCAGTAAGGAATGGGAACTCAAAATAGTATGCTGCACTCTGGATCCTGCTTGGACCTTGGCAAAGGCCTCATGGGCTGTGTATTGCCTTGTAGGCTGTCCCTTCAAGCCCTGAATATGTAAGAATTAGGCTGAAACATGTGCTGGTGAGAAGCTAAAGTGAAGAGAAATTACCAAATTTGATTTTTGCGACTGTGGGTTTGGAAATGTTAGCCTCTAGTACTCTTGGCTGTCTTTTCCACTTCCCAAGAAGCCAACTTCCACGTCTAGAAATTGATTTCTTCTTCATATATGAAACATACAAAAAAAAGCAAAATGGTATGTACAGGTTCATGACTAGCTGCTGTTTCAGCTGTGGACAAAATAGGAACTGAATTAGGAGTATGACCTTAATGATTACCAGACACTAGAACTCGGTACTTGAAGGATCTTATTGAAAGTTACCATCGTACTAGGGAGGCCTAGAAAAAGGGAACTTGTCTGTTTTCTGTACAAACCAATTATTGTAGCTTATTGTAATTCTGCTGACATCTGTGATGAGAGTAACTGATTATGGATCCGCCTTGGTATTTCTTTGTATAGGTGTTTCTGTTAGAATAGATGCTCCTAGTAAATAATCTGTGCCCTCTTCAATGACAGTGAAAATGAAATAGGACTCTATTGCCACTAGTATTTAGTAAGGTCTGTACATATTTTCATGTTTCATTCATGCTGGAATGATGGATACATCAGAGCATATACTGAACGATGTTGATTAGGATATGCTGCAAATAATGTACTATTGGCTGCATCCCTGCCATTTCCTTACCTGAGTGTGTATATATGTGTGTGTGTGTGTGTGTTAAGAGAGCATTACCTGCCCTGAAACTCGAACTGACTATTGTTGACACACAAATGGTAACTGCAACTAAGGTCCATTACATTGATGCCTTGATAGGGAGTTGGGCAGGGTAGACTAACTTGCATGGTATTGACCTTGTGGTAGCCTTGATATAATTTACAGTTACCCTCATTGCTCTAACTCAAAGAGTGATCCGTATTCATGGTTGTAAGTGTAAGAAGTTGGATCTGTAGCACTGTTTAGACTTGGTAGGTTGAAAGTTTACCCAGCAGTTGAGTAATCGGTCGTTATTACTCTGGATGATGGTTCAAGCTTCCATAGTTAATCTTTAGTAAACCACGAGTTTTCCATTCTAGCAGGTTCCACCAGATTATATTGTAACAACACTGCAGCAGTGATTGTTTGAACTTTGTACTCTTGTGTGACAAGTCAACTCTCCATGGAGGCTGTCCACGATATTCCGAAACACCCATCATCTCCTTGTCCTCATCACAACCACTTTGATTGTATGCATATTCTTAAAGTTCCGTTCCTGCAATTGCTTGCTGGAGAGATGGGATAAATGAAGACTAACTTCACATTCTCCGCTGTGGACTATTCGTGATAATGTCCAAGGTCAGCATATCTGACTGACAAAACAGAGTAAGGAGCACACTTTGCATGTTGAGACTCTTCACATATACCAAATTCAAAACTCAGATCAGCCCTCAAAACAATTCTAAATATACTAAGATTCAATTCAAGCCCATGAAGTTGAACCCGCCAAGACTACATGATGTTTGTTTGTTGAACCATTAGATGCATAAATTGCCTAGAGGTCTTATGAAGCTGTTTCTTAATGACCGAGCTGCATGTCAACATACCATGTGGTCTCCCAATTGGCTCTTTGAGCTTGCATGTAACATGACTATTGCCATGACTAACAAGCATAAATATATGTGTGTACTAGAATTTGAAAGTAAGCTTAGGAAGATGTTGATCTGACAATAACCCTATCGATGTGTGAACAGCCAAGTAGGCTGGATGAGTTCATGAAAAGGAGGAATACTAGAAAAAGAATCAGTAACTAATGTTTGATTATACTTAAAGGAGATCTGTTAACTCTGACCTTATTGGTAATGTATTGAATACATGGTTATGCTGATGCATATATGAAAATTCCTTTTCCACTAAGAGGTTTTTCACGTTATGCAATGAGGTAAAGACACGCAAGTGGAGCAAGTTCTCTGGACTCCTATTGTGTGTTAGGTGGAACTTGAACAGAGTTTTGGATTCCTGATTCTTTTGCGAACAGGCAGAGGCACTGGGAAGACCCGTATGCCATGAATTGTTTTGGGTGGAGGCAGGATAGCCTCTAGATTCCCAATGATAAAATCTCTATCGAAAAAACACTACTTGGTTGGCAGTGTCCATCGTTGCAAATGGACATATATATATATATATATATATATATATATATATATATAATCATCATTGGGTGGAGGTATGAGCCTCGAGATTCCCTTGTTAATGATTTAGGGTGGAGTATGAGCCTCTGGATTCCCTTGATGATGATTTAGGGTGGAGGTATGAGCCTCTGGATTCCCTTGTTGTTGATTTAGGGTGGAGGTATCAACCTTGTTACCACTCAAACCAGCAAGGGACCTAGGGTTCCTAAGAGGGCAATTGCTAGGTTAAGGGCAACGGTGGAGGCTTAGCCCACTATCACCACAGCTAAGTCTCCCTACTCTTGACGGACTTTCACCAATGGGAGGAGTCTCGGTAGTGTAGGGATCACTTGTAAAGTATATGTCAATGGATAGGTGGAAATTGACCCTGGAAACCCTTTCCCAAAGATGGAGTGAAGAATGGAACTTGCTTGCTCTTTAAGCAAGGGACTTGGTCCTCCAGAGGTAAGGGGTGAGGATTGCAGGGTTGAGGGAGAAGGAATAGGCTTATAGACGAGGTTATCAATCCCTATAATCCTTGGGAAACTTGGATTCCCAAATGGTCCTTGACAAATAATGTTTATTGAGATGTGGGACCACACGGGGCCAAGTGGAGCCAGTCCAAGTTCAAGGATGGAAAGTAGCAACCAATGATGTTCCTATCCTGGACAAGGTGAAAAAAAAAGGACCAAACAAGAATATTTACTTCAAAAGGTTGAATTGATTTTGTTGAGGTCTAGTCGTAGGGATGCCTAGCAAAATTCAATCCTAGAGCTAGGGCTTGGGATTCCTGAAGATTCCATCGTTATAATCGCCTCAAAATTGGAGCAGAGGGAGGGACCCACCAGCGCAGTGGCCTGTAGGAGATCGAAAAATTTCCTTAGATCAATTGTCAGTAAATTGATGCCCTAGGTGACTAATGGGGCTCGACCTAGGGAAAAAGGGGAAAATGGTAAAAAGAGGGTTAAAATAATCACCCTTTTTAGGGATCAGTGCCTAATTCACTTGGGGATATGGAGTCAAGGATGATGATGAGTAAGAACTTGGTTTCTTGATCAAGGTGGCTCGGAAAGTCAGCTTCATCCAATGCTGAGAGAAAGATAAGAAAAGTGACCTTCAAGAATTTATACTTCAAAGCAAATGATGCAAGGTTATCGAGACAAATACTCTCTAGGAAATTTCATTCATATAACGTTGGCCCATAGATTAAATTAGCTAAAACATGCTTAATTCCACATTCCAATTATGCAACAACTAGCCCTAATTTTAGCAGTATGCAACAACAAGAATAACAACGTCAACATTTGCTTACACCGTTATAGAATATATCCAACCAGCATTTCGTTTGCAAGACAAAGCTCCAAGACAAGAAAAATAGCCCAAATCCATACGTCAAAATTCATCCATCTGCAAAAAATATCCTCCAAGGAAAAAATGTTAAGTTCTCTATGATTAGAGAGATCCCAAGTCAAGTGATGATCCAAATGAATGTATCTTGACATCAACATATAGCCTCCTGATGAGTTCAAATTAGCCTATGGACCTACATTAGCCCCTAAAGATAAAATAATGTGCAAATAAAACCCTTATTGGTGACAAGCCCACCAACTAGCTCACAAGTGTAAAAATAAGCCTCATAAGGGGCCAAATAATAATATGTGCATGTCGTAGGGCCCTCTAAAGGCATAATAATATCCGGAAGTGCCATATTGAGGAATAAATTCTTCGGAATATGATGGACAAGGGGGTGGCCCCTTGTTCTCCAAGTAGTAGACATGTGGTGCTCCCAGTGGGTCTGAGGGCACATAAATGACCCCATGGGTCTCCATATGAATTGGAAATGCCTGTAGATTCTCTGCAAGGATCCAAGTGGTGGAATGAATGTTGCCACGACATCGTACAAGTCCTGGGACACTCGCCAAGAGTGTGGGGCTCCTATGGGGCATGTTGGGCATAATGTACCAAGCATATCACCATCATCCCAAAAGTGGATCGCTAATAATATTTGAGCATCGATGAATATACATGGTGCATTGTTCGCTGTTGTGGAGGCCAATGGCTCTCTATGCACACCCTACATGTGCAAATGTAGACCTCTAGGAGTTAGGATCCCATATAGGGAGACCAAGCCCAAATGGAAACCACCTGTAATCCTGCATAAGATCCAATGCATCCCCTAGGCTTCCAGTACAACCAGTCATTAAAATAATCAAGGAAAAGAGCTTGCAAATCATGGATAACAACGTGGGCACTTCATAAAGGCAAGCCCTTCCGTAGTGGGCTTTGGCATGTGCTAGTGTCTCCAAGCTCCAAAGGGGGTTAGCCAAGTATCTTATTAGGTGGTTTCAGCCCTTGAAGGGGATAATATGTCCAAGGTACATCCTTCTAATGGGGGTGGCAAGTGACAAAAAAGTGGAATGGAATAGGGAATGAGTGGCAATCCTGGGCCACATAGTGGGGCATAGGGGTAGCTAGATAAGGGGAAGCCCACACCTGGGTATGTAATGTGTAGGGGGGAGCAATCGTGGTACATGAGGTGCCCCAACCTTGATTTTTCCACCCTTCTTTATATGCCTTTTTCCTTTTATGAATTTCTTTAATTAACTACTCGAGGCTCAAAGGACAAGAGCATGATATGTAAGCTATAGCTGTGATTACCCCCTCTTAGTTAGGGCAGTTCATTGCCCTCCAAAGGTTGGGACAATCACGGGTTCCTAAATGATAAAGGAGGCTCATCTAGGGCCTATGGAACCAAGGTGATGGCCACGGATTGGGGTAGAGCTCATGCATTGGCTTTTTCCCATGTGTTGATTATTTTGTCATGGCCATGTTTTTCATTTTGTGATACAATTTGTTCTTAAATGTGACCAGTTATGCTTTTTCTTTTTCTTCTAATTGCTTCAACCCCCGAGGCATCATTCTAGGCTTGACCCAAGGTGGGGACAAGGGGATAGGGAGGCTAGCCCTATGTGGACCCAAAATGGGAATGTGGACC
This sequence comes from Pinus taeda, assembly GCA_000404065.3. Classification (NCBI taxonomy): domain Eukaryota; kingdom Viridiplantae; phylum Streptophyta; class Pinopsida; order Pinales; family Pinaceae; genus Pinus; species Pinus taeda. The sequence goes on along the minus strand of APFE031528506.1, from coordinate 39,961 downwards.
TAGGTGGGAGAAATGATGAATGGGTTATAGTGAGTGGAAAGGGAGTAACATGTGCGGCTAAAGGAGCGGCACCACACATCCAAAGTCCGGCCTTCCCAAGTAATACCACCCTAGAACCAAATGGTCAATAAAGGAGATCCCATGGGACTACGATCAAGGGTAACAACCAAAAGAGATCAAAGGGACAAGAGCACAAACTAAGCCCACTATTTCTGCCAAATTCCCCCATTTTTCCATACCCAAAACTATCCATGATAAGAAAAGCCAATACTCAATTACCAAATGACGAGACATACCTTTAGATTCGGGAGGCCCATCTTCAAACATACAATCAATACAGGCGAGTGAGGGACCACATGGCTGGCTTAGGGGGAAGAGAAATGGCACAACAAGCTAGTAGGAGGCATCAAGGGAAAATTGGATGTCGGCTGAGGCTCATCATGGAGAAAAATTTCTCCTAGGGATATCACCCACAAAGTGGTGGGTAACAAGCCTTTGGATTCCCTTGTTGTGGAGTTGAGGGTGGAGACATGAGCCACTAGATTCCTTTGCTATTGACTAAAGGTGGAGGTGGTGTTGAAGAATGTAACTATTGTCAGTGTTCTTAATTGAATTCAAGTCATGTATCTATATAAAGAAAGAAAAGATAATTTTTTTATTGACTTATTATAGCATGGGTTTCATGCTTGGGTCAATGGTCAATAGGTCAAAGCACCCATTGAGTGCTATAGGATTTTTGTTTAAGTCAAAGTCAAATTTATTATGTAAGAAACCCTTATTGGGTTCATGATGTCAAAGATAAAAATCTATTTCGTCATGTCGAAAACCTTCTCCATCAAGTCACCTTGCAAGTCGGCCTTGTTACTACTCAAATTAGCAGGGGACCTAAAGGGAAAATGCTAGACCAAGGGCAACAAATGGAAACTTAGCCCACTGTCACCTCAGCTAAAGCTCCCTATTATTTACGGTCTTTCACCGATGGGAGGAGACTTGGTATATTATGGAGTCACCAATGAAGGATAAATCAATAAGTGGGTATGGTGTGACCCAAATGATCCCTTTCCATAAGAGTTTGAAGGATAGAGCTTGCTTGCTTTTTATGCAAGGTACAATGTCTTCTAGGAGAAGGATGGGAGGATTTGAGGGTTAGGTTTGGGGAATGTGACTTGTGAAAGAGTTTCACAATCCCTAAAATCCTTATTGAAATTGGTATCCCAGATGGTTCTTGAAGAATTTCCCTTTCAAAGGAACGGGACCAGGTGGACCCAGTGTAGGTTAGGAGGAAAGCTTTTAGCAACCAATGATGTTCTTAACCTAGACAATGTAGGGGAAAGGATCAAAGAAAGAGTATTCACTTAAAGGTGTTGAATTGATCCTATAAGGTACTAGCCTTGGGGATGCTAGGACAAATTTTGATCTCGGAGCTAGGGCTTGGCTTTTCTCACAACTCCACTATCAGAATGGCCTCAAATTTGGAGGAGGTCTTGAGGAGACACCAACGCAGGAGAGGCTATGAGATCGAACTTTTTGGAGGGATAGTTCACCAGGAAAATGATGCCCAAGGCGATCCAATTTGGCTAGAACTAGGAAAAGGTGATAAAAAGTTGAGTTTAGGTGACCACCTCTTGGTAGATCAGTGCCTTAGTCTTGGGAGAATGGAGTCTATGAAAAATATGAGTGAGGACCTTTGGTTCTTAGTCAAGGAGGCCTCAAGACTACTTCGCTAGCCTTCTAGGTCAATGAGAAGCAATCTTGTAGCTTTTATACTTCGATGTACAAAAGGTGATGGCTTATCAAGATAAATTCGCTGATAGAATTATCCCTAGGAGATTTTATTCACATTACATAGCCTATACATTGGGAGATGCTATATAGAGACAAAATTTGACAATTTAAGCAGTAAATGCATGCAACAATTAGCCCTAAAAATAGCAAAAATCCCAGTCCAATGTATATGACAAAGTAAAACAAGAATGACATTAAAAGCATGTACTTACATGTCATAGAACATATCCAACCATCCACAATTTGACAATAGAGAAGCTCCAAGATAAGATAGACCAAATCCACAAATCAAAATTCATCCATAAAGCTCTAATTCATCCTCTAAGAAAAATTGAAAAATTCTCAAGAGAGAGAAGGGATCCAAACCAAAGTGATGATGAGAAAATGAACTCACCCCACGCTTGATTTGGGGTAGCATCGGATGTGCTCTATGCCTCAAATTTTGTAGGGAGGCTTCGGCACACGTATTCCAAAGAACCCAAAAAACATTTTGGGAAATTCCACCCAGAGACAATTTTATTAAAATAATTAATAATTTTTAATGGGACCCTAAGTCTAAACATAGGAAATTAAAAATATTAATGGGTATTAATCTAATTATGGGTGTAACTTCATGAAAAAGACGAGGATCAAGCTAAAATGATCTTAGCCATTGATTAGCTTTTAATATGGGTCGTTGAATGTTAACGAGAAAAATAATTAAGGGAGCTTGAGAGTCATTTGGAAAATACACAAAGAGAGTTCAGAGAATCGATTTTCTGAAGTAGTGCTTGTTTATTTTGGATAGCATCGAATGTGCTCTAGCTCCAAAATTTTGTGGAGAGGCTAGAATACATGAGATCTCCAAGACCCAAAAATCGTTTGGAGAAATTCTACCCGGATGAGGAATTATTAAAATAATTAATATTTTTAATGGGTTCCTAAGTCTAAACTTAGGAAAATAAAAATATTAATGGGTATTAATAAAGATAAGGGTGAGAAGCTTCTAAGAGACGAGGATCAAGTCTGCTTTAATCTTAGTCGTTGATTAGAGACCTAATCTTAGTCGTTGATTCATCAATTGGAAAAGTATAAGAGAAGACTTGAGGATCATTTAGAGACACACCAGCGAATACTCAGTATCCCAAGGAAAATTGATTCTCAAAGAGAAGGAGATCGATTTTAGAGGGAGAGTTCCAAGCTGGAGGAAGAGGAGGGCATCAGCAGCAGCCAGTGACTGAGGACGAGGTGACGCAGAGGTATTGAGAGACAACGCAGAGGGAAGGCACAATCCAGGAGGCACAGTCCTCACGCAGGCTGATGCAGAGGGACGCAGAACCACGCAGAGTGATGCAAAGCTGGGAGAAGGGTCTCCAAGGTGTCAGAAAGTTTCCAGGAAGGAGATGAACCTTGTCTCAGGTGTTTTCTCTCAGTAGTGTCTCAGTTTCTCTGTAAAATCATTCCTTGTGAAAGCGATTGTTGCTGAAGATTAATAAAACCCTCATCTACTGCACCAGTTTTCTCACATTGTGTTTTTTCGGGGACAATTTTCCAAAAACAACTGTGTTTATGTGATTGGTTCTTATGCTTGTTATTTTCTGTATGAAATTATGTGATATCTGCAGTAGAATTTATTTTAATATTTGTTGAACGGATTTCGTAAATAACTTATTGTGAGAAATAAGTAGGTGAAATAAATTAGTTACAACAGTAGAATTTCGAGTTAGAAATTTTCACATGGTATTAGAGCAGAGATCCGACAACAGGAGAGAAGAATCGGCTATGGTTCAGGAGCATGATGCAGAGGCATGAACTCAGAGGGACTCATGGATCACGATTATTCTGTGTTAGCTTCCAGACTGGAAGAAGAAGTCGCTTGCCTAGCAAGTTCTGCCTCCTCTAAGGTTTGGTATATAGATAGTGGAGCTTCCTAGCATATGATAGGAATGAATGTTTTTCAAATTATCAAGAAGAAATGATGAATTTTCAGATCACCATGGGAAATAAGGCAAAGTGTACCCTCGTAGGAAGAGGTATTGTAGTCTTTCAAACCAAAGCACGAGTGCAGCGTCGAGCAACCAATGCACTGCATGTGCCAAGATTGGGGATGAACTTACTCTCTGTATCTCAACTTCAAAACAAGGGCTATGACGTTTTCTTCATTAAGGAGAAAGTATATGTCAAACACCCGAGTTGGAAAAAGAAGGCCCAGATTAAAATCAGAAGTAACAAGTTGTATAGATTAAATCTAGAATCTCCAATGGCACTGATAGGCAGCAATGGAGATAAAGATTTGAATGAACTATGGCATAGGAGGATGGGACACTTACACCATGGGGCTCTAAGAATTCTCTGGAAAACAATATCAGGAGTTCCAGAATTAAGTACCGAACAAGATGATGTATGCAGAGGGTGCGTCCTAGGCAAGTATGCCAAAGCAACGTTTTCCAGAAGTAATAATAGGGATCAGAGTGTTCTAGGATTGATACACTCAGAAATCTGCGGACCTATGTCCACAAAATCTCTTAGTGGTGCTAAATACTTCGTCACCTTCATCAATGACCATTCTAGAAAGACTTGGATCTACTTTCTGAAAACCAAGGATGAGGTTTTTGGTCGATTCAAAGAGTGCAAGGCTCTAGTACAGAATCTAACAGCAAAGAAGATAAAAGTGTTGCGCTCAGACAATGGTGAAGAGTATGTTGAGAAGGACTTTACCGAATTTTGCCCTAGGGAAGGCATCAGAAGAGAGTGGATAGCTCCCTACAATTCGGAGCAGAATGGAGTAGCAGAAACAAAAAACAGGACTATTGTGGAAGTAGCTAGGGCGATGTTGTATGATCATAATATGCCCAAATTCCTGTGGGCAGAAGCATGCAGCATGACAGTTTATGTCCAGAATAGGACTCCTCACAGGGCATTGGGCAAGATCACTCCAGAAGTGTCTTTACCACGAAGACACCTAAAGTCAGTCATTTCAGGATATTTGGGAGTTTGGCATATTGTCGTATACCCGAAGAAAAGAGAAAGAAATTAGATCAAACTACTGAGCAAGGATATCTTGTGGGATATAGCGAGAATGCTAAGGCATATAGAGTCTATCTTCCAGGGAGTAGGAAAGTAGTAGTTCGGCGAGATGTAAAGTTCATGGAGGACAGAGCTTTCAGGAAATCCCGCGAAATGCCTTCTGAGGAACCGTCAAAAGACGTTCCGTTGGTCCAACCACTTCGACCAACAAAAACTAGTACTAGCAACTCTCCTAAAGGCAAAGCTTCAGAACAGGAGGAATCTCAGGAAGAGGAAAAGTCGATAGATGTACCCACTACCAATGGAAGAATGAGCCGGGAACTCCAACATATTCTATGGGATGCAAAGGACTTCATTAATGCACCCAAGAATGATAAAAGGGAGCGAAGACAGCCAGACAGATACCAGGCCTTAGTAGCTCAGGTTGGGGAGTCCTCTAGTTTTCAGGAGGTCGTTCAACATCAACTATGGGTAGATGCTATGGTGGAGGAATACTATTCTATAATGGTCAATGATGTCTGGGAAGTGGGACCTAGGCCTCAGGACAGGTCAGTGGTAGGTTTGAGATGGATCTACAAAGTCAAATATGCTGCAGACGACAGTGTGGCGAAATACAAAGCCAAGTTTGTGGCTAAAGGGTATGCTCAGAAGGAAGGGATAGACTACGAAGAAACCTTCGCCCCAGTAGCCAGGTATGCTTCTATTAGAACCGTGATATCCCTTGCAGCACAAATGGGGTGGGAGAATCACCAGATGGATGTCAAGACGACGTTCTTGAACAGGGTGATATAAGAAGTATACATTGAACAGCTAGAGTGTTTTGAGACACATTAGAAGAAATCTCATGTATGCAGATTAAAGAAAGCCTTGTATGGGCTTAAACAGGCACCTAGAGCATGGTATGATCGAATTGATGGCTACTTGCAGAAGATGGGGTTCGTCAAAAGTGACGCAGATCCTCATCTCTACTATCTTGTCGTAGAGAATGAGCCTCTAATATTAGTGTTATATGTGGATGATATTTTCCTAACAGAATCATCCAGGCTCATCAAAGACTGCAAGAAGAACCTAGCCACAAAATTCGACATGAAGAATTTGGGACAAATGCATTATTTCTTGGGGTTGGAAGTTTGGCAGCAGAAGGGTGAGATCTTCCTTGGACAAGGGAGATATGCTACAGAGTTCTTGAAGAGATTCAGGATACATGACTGTAGACCTATGGTTATTCCAATGATCACCAACTGGAAGAAGATTGATGCATCAGAAGATAAAGACATTGATCTCACCTTGTACAGGCAGCTTATAGGATCCCTGATGTATCTGGTCAATACCAGGCCAAACATTTGTTACACTATCAACACCCTCAGTCAGTTCATGGTGGAACCCAAGAGGGCGCACTGGGCAGCAGCCAAACATGTCCTCAGGTATATACAAGAAACAGTCGAGCATGGACTATTGTACACCCAAGGCAATGACATCAGGCTGAGTGGGTTCACTGATGCAAATTGGGCTAGAAGTTCAATAGATCGGAAAAGTACAACTGGGAACTGTTTCAACATTTGATCAGGAATGACCTCCTGGTGTAGTAGAAAACAGAAATCCATTGCTTTAAGCTCAACTGAAACAGAACATATGGCAACTAGCACAGCTTTGTGCAAAGCCATATGGCTTAGAAAATTGCTGGTGAACCTATTCAAGAGAAGGATGTAAGCGACTAGGATTTTGTGTGATAATCAGAGTTGCATCAAGATTTCTGAGAATCCAGTATTTCATGATTGGTCAAAGCACATTGATATCAGGTGTCACCTTGTCAAAGACTATGTCAAACGAGGGGCAGTATAGTTGAGGTACACTCTTACAGGAGAACAAGTGGCAGACATCCTCACCAAGGCTCTAGGAAAAACAAAGTTTGTTTATTTCAGGGAGAAGATGGGGAAGGTGAAGAATCCATTTCAGTAGCAGAAATGGATACGTATCGGGAGTTGCAGTACAACAGTTAGTAGTGGCAGTGCTATGGGCAGCATGATGCAGCATTTTGAGAGGGAGCTGCAGTACAGATGTAGCAGTGGCAGTGGCAATGTCATGGGCAACAGTACAAGAAATAGCAGTAGTGGATGTGGTGCAGCAGGCCAAGCATCAGCACAAAGGACCGGTGTGGAGGATTAGTGTGATGCTTCTATGGCGAAACATTGCTAGAGCACATTCCTCGCTAAGAGAGAGTGTTGATTTTGGTTAGCATCGGATGTGCTCTAGCCTTGAAATTTGGTGGAGAGGTTAAGGAATATGAGATCTCCAAGACCCACAAATTATTTGGAGAAATTCCACTCAGATGAGGAGTTATTAAAATAATTAATATTTTTAATGGGTTTTATTGTCACAAAAAATGTCTAGGCACCGCGACAACGCTCAGATTGGGGGTTGTCACTCTGATCTCCAATCTCTGCGTTTAAGTTGTCTCCCTAAAGCAGGCTAAGAGGGGGAGACCCTATGGAAAAATGGAATGAAGAAGAACTAGTTGAGAACCAACCAGTTTGGGAGACACAGTGAGGCGATCAAGTACTTGATTAAGATTCAGCAAGACCTAGGATTTGATTAGATTTTAAATGATTAATACCAATGCCTTATGGAGTCAGCGATCTTGCTAGGGAAATGAAGACCAAGTAATCGATTAGCGACTGCTGCTTAGATGAATGTCTATCTTATATGAAATGCAGACCCTAAACTAATGTGAGATGCAAGAATCTTGGTTGATTTTAATTAAATGCCTACTTAGATTGTGAGTCCTTCAATCCTTTCTGTGTTGAGCCTGATTTCGTAGTAATTGGCAGAGAGAAGGTCAGAAGAAGCACACAAGGGTGTGATTAACGGTACCTCTCTTGAACCTCTAACATACCCGATGCCTCCGGCGCTGCAGAGAGTTGTGGCTCTGACGACTGCAAGGTCACTGTTTTAAGTACTATTAAAAAAGGCTTCTCAAGAAAGACGGATGGAGATCTATCTGTCTATCGACCAAGCTTATGCTTGGAAGTAAATTTTATTTATGCAAAACTAACTTATATGCAAATGCACCGGAAGATGAGATGAAGTTAGACTCGAGGATGGGGAAACACTTGCATTGCTACAGCCTTCAATTACCCAAATGAGATGTTCACTTTATTAGATGAAGACTTAAATGATAAACTCTTGAAGATATTACAATTAAAACACCAACTTATTTCAAATCTTCTTGATACAATTTAGCTCAAAGAGAACAAAAACTACTTTGTAATTCGATGTCAATGTCAACAAATGCTCAAAGTATGCATAGCTTAGGAAACAAAGATACACGATCTATTGTAATTCCACAACAAGATTCTTTCAAAATCACTTGAAAACATTTGTAAAATGTCTAGCATGTAAGGAGCATTAAATAATCCAAGCAATGATGATAGATAGATGCAAGATATTCAACAGGTGCACAATGTCTTAGCAATTAAATTTTAAGAGATTCAAATATTCTAAACCACCACGAAATTTAAATGCTAACCGATTTATATCCTAGAATTTAAATGATTGTGCTTAGTGACTGAAATCTAGGAAATTTACCACTTTCCTATAGTTAATCTTTGTATATGAAAATTTAAGCACATTTAACTATAGAGAAAAAGAAATGTTGATACCACAAAATTCTCCTTTAGATTTTATCCTTGACAAATTTGATTAGTCTTTAGGAAATCTTTTAGATGTGCTAAGCAAGACTAAATGTGACCAAAATAAATCGAAAAAGATTTAATAATTTTTAAGAAAATTTTAATGGGCCAGAGGCCACATAAAAAAAATAAAATTAAACCTTTAAATGTGAAATTTATTTCTATTTAAAACTTTAGGATATCTCAAAATCACATTAAAAATGAAAATGAAGCTCCTTCCTTTTTTATTTTTTATTTTTTAGTTTTTTATGTTTAAAACTTTTTTAAAATTATTTAGATTTTTTAGGACTTTTTAAATTTTAGAATTTTAAATCAAAAAAATGAAATGAAAACAAATAAAGTCAAAATATAAAAGGATCAAAACAAAATGGAACTGATAAAAAAAAATTACAAGCCAAACAAATAATCAAGAAGTTGAAAGGCAATACAAAACCAAAAAATCGAAGCCTAAAAATGGAATTTAAAAAAAAAAAATAAGAATCAAATTAAAATCGATTTTTTTTTTTAGATTTTGCTTGTTTATGTTTTGGTCCTAAAAAAAAAAAAAAAAAAACTAAAAAATTCAAAACTAAAAAAAAAAAAAAAGAGAACTGAAACTAAAAAATCATAGATAAAAAATGCATAAAATCTACACTATCCTATGTAAACTCAACGAATGCACACAATTAAACAAAAAAAAAAAGGAAACTCAAATGAAATTGCAGTATGCAGGTTCAACGGTTGGCTAGAGGATGCAGTCGGATAAAAGATGGACGGACAGCAAAGGAGCTACGTGAGGGGGATGAGGACTGTGTGCAGGTTTGGCAGCAGACGTGGATGAGCGAGGGTTGCAATGATGGGCGAGGGCTTGCTTTGCAGGCAATGAGGAGAACGCGGAGCTCAAGGATGTTGGAGCATTAAAGATATATGAGAAACAAAAAAAATCGAAGTGTTTGTTGTGCGTGCAGGTCTTGGAGCGATGGGGAGAGAAGACGCGTGAAGGAGAAAGGCTACGTGGATAGGAGGGAGCCGCAGGAGCAGAGGTCGGAAGGGAGAAGTCTGCGGATAGGAAGCGAGGTCACACGCAGCAGGAGAGACGCGTGGACAGCGAGGAGGGAAAGTCGAGAAATGAGGAAATACGTATGTTTTGTAAAGAGCTGGACAGATGATCGATGGTTCTGGCAGCGAGGGTTTGAAGAAATGCACGCAGGAGGAAGGATCTGAAGTCTCCAGGAAACCCCAGGATGCAGACAAAATCGAAATTTTCAACCTCAGGCACAGAGAAATTCGAAAACCCAAGCAGCAGATAGATAACCCCTTAAAAAAATCTGAAAACTTTAATTAAAATTTCGAAACCAATGCTTCAGATTTATTTGAATGAAAACCCTCAAAACTTTTCCCCATAAAATACTTGAAAAACCCTTGGATTGCAAAAATAATGCCCCTGCAAAAGCTAGTTTTGAGGCCAGATCTTAGCCTCCCAGGCCTAGATCTGGCTTCAGAATCAAACTTCAGCTTGAGATCTGCAACCTATTCCTGAAAACACAAACACCCAAAACCCGGATATGCAAAAAGAAATGAATGAAACCCCAAAAACCCTAGTTAAAGAAAATAAAAACTAAGATTAGAGATCTATGCACAGGGACAGCATATGTATCAAATCTGGCGAATGTGAGTCCAACTCTGCTCCCAGACCTGATAATATAAGGCTCTTAAAAGCCAAATTTATCAATTTAGCACAGAAAATTTTTGAAAATTATAAATTTAAACAGAGGTGCTTCGCCCAAGACCCTTCATGCATTACCAAATAAAATTTCTTATGATAAGCCCGGGATCCAATCAAGCTGGGCTCTTCAGAAAATACGAATCGAGAGTTGGTTGGTCCAACTAAAAACTTCCCCAAACGCCCAATGATCTAAAAATCAAGAATTCCCTGCACAACTCAATTCAACCATTAACATAGAGCGAGAAAACGATAATAAAATTCAAATTTAATAGAGATACCTACTATTATACTCAAAACTTAAATTATCATTCAAACGCCAGTGATTAAGCAAGAAACTTGTGCTCAAATCACTCTTCAAAAAGCTATCATCAGTGGCTAAAAGGAAATCTATGCATGAAAATAACACATCTTACAGCATTTCCACGCAAAGTAACACCAGCATGAATTAACCCCAAAGTCTTTCTTTATTGATCATAAAAAAAAGATTACAAGAGAGCTTTCACTTAGCACACGACTCAGAGATCGAATGATCTCAACTGACAACTGACCTCCTATTTAAAAATAAATCTTCCAACGGCTAGTTCGAATGATCCTTGTCAAAGAGATCTCGACCGTTGATGAGGACCAAAATTTCTTTTAATCTCATCTGTCAAAATTTTAAATATTGAGGAAATTTCTAATTTTTCAATTAAATGCATTTTAATTAATTCAAAAATTAAAATTTTGAATTAATTTCCTCAAAATTTTGACTTTCACTTAACCCCAGGGACCAAAAGCATAAAATTTAGCAAAATAATATATTAACCTTAGTCCTTGGACCTCTTAAAATTTAATTTTTTTAAAGTGACCCACGAATTTTGCCTTTGGAAAATTTAAATTTACTTAGGGCCTATAATTAATTAAATTCCTGGCTTAGGATTTTAATTAATTTTGTCCAGAAAATTTAATTAATTAACCTATGAGGGGATAAATTATTTTTCTAACTGTCAAGACACTTTAGATCAGTGTTGTGAAAATCGCGATTTAATCGCGCGTTTTTCAAAAAATCGCGATTTTTTCCCCTTGGCGATTAAATCGCGATTTTTAAGGGAAAAAATCGCGGTAAAATTTTTTTTCCCGATTTTTTGAAAAATCGCGATTTTTTCGAAAAAATCGCGATTTTTTCAGTTAAAAGCGGCAGGGGCGCGGGCAGCGGGGTTTTATATGAAAAAATTCGATTTTTTTTTGCCCATTTGGACAGAGCGCAGCGGAGGGAGGGCTCTGAGCTGGGAGAGAGGGTTTGGAGGGCAATTTCGCCGATTCAAAGGGTCTACGCTCACCTTTTCGAGAGGAGATCACCATTTTCACCGTAGAAATGGTATGTAGGTTGATTTTTTTTAGTTTTCATTGCTTCAAAACAATGTTTTTCTATGTTTTTAATTTTTTTTTGTTGAAAAACTTCATATGGGCACCATTTTTTGTTTGTTTTTATTGTGTTTAAAGAATTGTTTGTATTTCTTCATTGATTTGGGATGGGTAGCTTGGTATGGCTATGGGAACCATTTTTTTTTTTTTT
>APFE031528506.1:8369-27705 GCA_000404065.3 Pinus taeda | reverse complement strand
TATCATATTTATGTGTCAATGTATTTATTTTATGTTCTAGATGGTTTAGATATTGAAAAATTTGAAAAAAAATGAAAACAAATGAATATTTTTGTTCCAAACGCTTTTTTCCCGCTTTTTTCCGCTTTTTTCCCGATTTTTTCATTTTTTCCCCGCGCCGATTAAATCCCGCTCGCGATTTTAACAACATTGCTTTAGATCATGATATTTTACATTTTTTACATCTCAAGGGGGGAAACCCATCTGAAATAGACCATCACAGACTACCCATTTCTGCGACAAATATAATCCAGCAGAGTAAGCAATTTGTAATAAAATAACCTAACCAAATAGTTAAGATTATTCCCAAATCACTTTTACATAGACTCAATCTATAACACTAGGACTCGCCTAAGATCCTCGTGACAAAATTCATTCCGGCTTTGGGGTAAGGCTGAAGGAAAACTCTGCCGACCATCCGAGAATGGATCAGTGAGAAAAAAAACCTCCCAGAATGTAGATTGTTACCAGAAAAATAGGTTTACCTAGGCAATTACTTACATGACACAGATCTACTGAGATTATTTACATCACATATATGCAGAATGGGTTTAAATTATAACATGACAATCCGGCTGATGATGATAGCTGAACGACACAGATACATCGATCAGGTGGTATCCCTTTTGCGAAAAAAGGGGGTGTATTGCTATAGGTCGTTGACACGTAGTGGTCAACATCTGGCTCTACTTGGGGACACGTTGCTGCACTGTAGGAATGTGAGAATCCAGAATCTGCATCCATGCAACACACAATATAACATTAGTAGCGTCCATTCAAAAATCATCATATAACATTAAGCACAAGAAAGATATAAGCGCTTCATTTATTAACTATCTAGTAACATGAAAAGTAAATCTAATCCTAAAACAGAAATGAAATGCTGAAATAACAAGGTGTAGGGTTAGAAATACAATTTAGAGGATGCCCCATGGCATCAGATGTCATCTTTGAAGAATAGCTTGAGCATTTGGCCATTCGTAGGTAAGTCAAGTGGTTCACCATCCAATCTGCTCAAGTGGAATGAATTTGGCCTAGCAATGTTTCAAATAATGTATGGTCCTAGCCACAAACAGTCAAATTTCTTATGTTTTCCTGGCTTTTCATTCTTGCGATCCCAAAGGAATACCATATCTCCAACCTGCAAAGATCTAGATCGAGATGATTTATCAAAGCTTTTCTTAATGTTAGATTGACTTTTACATATATTATCAAAAGCTATCCTACGAGTTTCATCCAACTCCACAATTTGATCAATTCTATTTTGAACAACATCTTTATTAGTGGAAAAATGTTAAAGGAGTTGATAAGCTGGCAATTTAGGTGCACGGGTAAAGTTACATCCAAGCCATAAACTAATTCAAACGGACTTTTACCAGTAGCTTTCTTTTTAGTAATCCTATCTGCCCATAAAGCATACTTGATTTTGCTATCCCAAGATCGCTTATTATCTCCTACTATCTTTTTGATAATGGTTATGAGATTTTTATTACTTGATTCAACAAGTCCATTACCTTGAGGATAGTAATTTGATGAATGAGATAAAACAATGCCATACTTGAAACAAAAAGATGAAAATTCTAAAGAACTAAAAGCCTTGGCATTATCAGTGGTGATCGTAGCAGGAACACCAAATCTAGTAATGATATTATTTTCAATGAAATCCATAATGACCTTTTCAGTGGAATTCTTAGCATGGATGGCTTCAACCCATTTAGTGAAATAATCAGTAGCAATCAAAATCCATGAGTAGCCATTGCTAGAATTTTCATGAAACTTCCCGATGAAGTCGAGACCCCAATGCTGAAAAGGTGCCTCCACAACCACAGGTTGTAAGGGCAGGGCTGCAAGCTTCTGTTTCCCAGTGAACAGTTGGCAGGCTTGACAACTTCTAACAAACTTATGCACATCAAAAAAAACCAAAGGCCAATAATAACCAATTCTCAGAATTTTGTGGGCAGTAGTTCTAGTAGCATAATGACCACCAAAAAACCCCAAATGAAACTCAGAAACGAACTTCCTGGACTTAATTTCATCAACACGCCTAAGTACTATGCCATTAGTATTTCTCCATCCAAGGCCATCCTTCATGAGGCAATACTTAGTGGCTTTTAATCTAAGAGCCCTTCTCTTATGAGCGACTAAATGGTTAGGACATGTAAGATTTAACAAGTAATAAATAATGTCCTTGTACCACTCATGCTCTCCTAATCTTTGCAGCTCAGGTGAAGATGAATTGTTAAGACAAATCAAACCAAGAGCTTTTTCATTACCTTCGGTCATCATTTGAGCCAAGCCTTGGCCTTTGACTAATTTGGTGGGTCTAATCTCTAAGTCATATTCTTGTATTTTAGTGACCCACCTAGCATGAGTCCCTAAGCAATCAGTTTGAGTTAATATATCTTTAACCGCAGAAAGTGGGACAAAAGCAATGATTTTGGAATAAGCCACATAAGTCTTGAAATGCTTAGGAGATTTGACTAAGGCATAGGCTTGCTTTTCCATGGTATTGTATTTTAATTCAGAATTTTGAAGCACTCAACTCATGACCATCCTTATTTTTCTGTAATAAGACACTGACAACGGTATCTTCAGAAGCGAAAGAGAAAATCATGAAATCCTTAGAGTAATCAGGGCTAACTAAAACAAGGGCTTTTGCAATGGCACCCTTGATTTCTTGAAAAGCCTTTTTGCCATCTTCTTTCCAAACAAATTTTACATCTTTTTTCAAAAGACTTTGAATAGGCTTAGCTACTTACGCATAAATTTGGAATAAATCTTCTAAGAAAAATTGTTTTTCCAAGAAAAGACTGAAGGGATTTAAGATTATGGGGAAAAGGAATCAATATTGATTCCATCTTTTGGATTGCCTCAACTCTTTCAGAATCAATCTTGATTCCATATTTAGAAATGATGTGACCAAGTAATTTCCCTTCAGTTACTCCAAAAACAGACTTAGCCAGATTTAAAGAAATCCCGTACTCTCTACATTTATCAAAAACTTGCCTAAGATGACTTATATGACAAATACCATCCTTAAAAAAAGCAGTAAAATCATCCTGATAAATTTCGATAAACTTCCCAATTAAACCCTTGAAGGCATAATCCATAGTCCTTTGAAATGTAGCCCCAGCATTGGTTAATCCAAATGGAATTTTAATATATTCGAAAGTACCCCATGGTGTGGTGAATGTATTTTTGTGACGATCCTCCTTCTTAACCCATACCTGATTATATCCAGAAAAACCATCTAGCAATGACATCATTCCAAAACCAGTTACTCTTTGCAACATAGTCTCCATGTTCGGCAAAGGGTAATTATCTTTCTTACATGCTAGATTAAGGTTCCGAAAATCGACACAAAGTCTTATTGTACCATTCTTTTTCCTAACAATCACTAGGTTGGAACACCATGTTGAATGTCTCGTTTGAGCAATAATTCCTGTTGCAAGCATCTTTGAAAGCTCCTTTTGAACCAAGGGGGCTAACTTATGATTTATCTGCCTAAGCTTTTGACGAAAGGATTTAGCATTTTCATCTTTCAAAGGGATAGTGTGCTCCATGACGTCTTCTCTATAACCTTTTAATTCATCATAAGAAAATGCTAAAACATCTTGATATTCACGAAGTAAATTGGTTAACTTTTTTCTTTCTTCAACATTAGTACCCTTGCCAATTTTGATAATCTTTGGATCCCTAGAAGTACCAATGTTTACCTCGATGTATTTTCCTGGATCCATTTTATATTCCTCTTTCATCTTTGTGGCATCATGCCGACCAAAGTGTTGTTCTGAAGAAACCACATTCCTAGGAGTAGGATTTATGACATCTTCATGATCATCAGATCCAAACTCCTTAGAATCTATCCGAAAATTTTCAAAATCATCCAAATTATCAAGAGAACAAATCACTTGTTTCTTGTCATCAAAGACTTGCCAATGCTCCGAGTTATCTGGAACAGTAGGCCTAATATAACTTCCATTTTTATCTTATCCTTAATTATCCCATCAGATAACAACAAAGTAGAAGCAGCTACAACAAGCTCATCTGCCGAACTATTATGCTCTCTTGTGATAGTCTCAATGTCAAGGGCATCAAAGTATTCCATAATATCCCATACAGCATTTCGATAATTCTTTAACCTTTGATTTTTACATGTAAATTTATTTTTAATCTGCATGATTATTAAGTCAGAATCCCCCTTGATGCTAAGCAACTTAACTCTTAAAGCCTTTGCCAACTCAATACCCAACAACAAAGCTTCATATTCAGCAACGTTGTTGGTTGCTTCAAATTCCAACCGACAGGCAAACTTGAAAATATGACCAAGGGGTGATTTTAATACTACTCTTGCACCTTTACCGTGCCTAAATCATGCACCATCAAAATACATGTACCAAACTTTATCCTTGAGATCCCCAATCTTTTTATCAACCTAATCATCGGGAAGAACTATGGAATTAGACAGGATAGCATAATTCCCAATGTCAGATTGTTCTTTAATTATCTCATTATGAGGTCTCTTAGGATCTTCAACATGGAATCTTCTCTCAGGCTCTCTATTTAGTCTCACAAAACCATCACCTCTAGGAGAAGGAATCATAGCATATGACCAATTCATTTGAATACTTCCTCCTAGATCAGAGGCCCATTTTCTAGATAAAAGCATACCCCAAGCATCAAGCACATCAACAACAACAATGTCCATAGAAATCATAATGTCAGGGTAAACTGATAAATGAACCTGTAAATGCTTGATCAAACTTTGAACTTCAATCTTCTTAGAATCCATGGCACATATATTGTAGTAAGGCCTAGAAACTCTTAAATTAAGTTGTTCCATGCCCTCTTGGTCATGACACAAGCTGACGCACCAGAATCCAGCATGCAATTATTCATTTTATATCCATTAACCATCAAAGTAATAAAGAAAGGTTGATGATCCTTGTTATCTGAATCTAAACTTTGCAAATATATAGGAGCATCCTGATAATCAACCTCTGGTGCCTTCAGTTGAGAAACATTCACTTGAGGATCTTCAATAGCTTTTAGTAACTTAGCCCCTTGGAAAGGAATCTTTGCAATCTCGGTGACAGGAACCCAGATTTTTGCATTATTAAACCAACTTCCCAATTCGACATCTAATCCAGAGTTTGAATCCGGGTTAAAAATTCGAGGGGGAATTTGATTCCCGCTTTGATCTTTATTCCTTCTTTGATAAGTTAACCCCTTATCTTTAGCAATTTCCATGATTCGCTCTAGAGAAAGCTTCTCACCATATAATTTAACCATCATATCATCTTTATTCTCAAAATTATTTATACTAAAAGCTGATGTGGGAGGCATAACATCTCGACTGTTTTCCTTAACTTCCATCCAGTCTTTCATAGACAAATAAAACTCTTTACCTACTACATTTATTTGATTACCTGCCCCAAACATTCCATTATCCAAAATCCTTCTAACTATGGGGCAAGTAGCCTCCTCATGAAGAGCATCACAAGCCCGACAATAAGGCGGGGCATCATCGACCAAATTAGTATTTTCAAGCGGATTAGGTGGTCTCTGCTCACTAGATTGACCTTTCTTCTGCCAATTATTATTTCGATTATTATTATTATTATTTCTAGGCTAGAAATTTTGCGTTTGAGCTCTTTCCATTTGGACCAACCTATTTTGCAAAGTAACTATTTCCTTAGCATGGTTAGAGGTTAATTTCGCTTGGTTAATCTCCATGCTTTCAATTTTTTGCAGTAATTTCTGAACAAGGTCGTTATCAGATTCTTGAACCTCTTTTCCTTTCAATTCTTTCAATTTCGTTGAAGCCCTATTAAAACCTGGGATTTCGAACTTCCCAGATGCTGCCTTATCTTTTTCACGATCTACTGCTAAAGCTTGACAATCCCTATAATCAGGAAGTTTAGCACGTCTTAACTCATAAGAGGGCTCAGGGCTAAAGGCATCAATATAAAAGTCCCGAAGAGATTTATCAGTAGGTTTATAATCTTGAGGTAATTCCTTAATAATATCATTGAACCTCTTGTTAAATTCTTTTGCACTCTCATTTTCTCTCTTTTTAATGATACTGATAGCTTTTATGAGATGCCTTCCTTCCCTCTTATCTCCATACTTTTCCTTAAGGGCATTAACAATCGATTGCAAAGAATCAAATGAATTTTGAGGCTTTTCAGTAAACCAATCTAAAGCACCCCCCTCGAAGGTAAGAACAAAAAGGGTCATTTTTACATTTTCATGATTAAAATCAGTAGCCCTTGCATACTTACCCATCCATGAACTAAAAGATTTTAGATGAGACTTAGCACTAACTGCATTATTGCCCTGAAAGAGAGGTATTTTATCCATCCCATGTTTTGGAATATCATTGGGATAACCTTGAATGTTAGCGAAGTTACAAGGGGCGAATATGTCCATGATGTCGTGCTCAACCGGGTTAGTAAAAAGCAAACGGATATCAAAGAGGGCTTCCTGTCCAAGATTAACAAGAAGGGTACGAGAAGAGAGTTTGTGTAATCGTATTCTGAGAGCCCTTTCAGGATCAGGAGCAAGATTAACCAAACTGCTTAGATGTCTTCTAGTATACACTCTTGCAGAAGATAGATGAAGTGGAATCGCCACCCGGAAAAAAAGTCTAACTCAGAATAACCCGAAAGCAAGGAATCAAGGACAAGAAACTTATCCTAGCAAGAGATGAAAGGATGAGAGGAAAGGAATGAGATGAATGTCGAAGAAACCAAGGACAGAAAGAACTCTATCCCCGGCAACGACGCCAAAAAATGTTGTCACACAAACTGTCTAGGCACCGCAACAATACTCAGATTGGGGGCTGTCACCCTGATCCCCAATCTCTCCGTTTAAGTTGTCTCCCTAAAGCAGGCTAAGGGGGGGAGACCCTATGGAAAAATGCAATGAAGAAGAACTAGTTGGGAACCAACCAGTTCAGGAGACACAGCGAGGTGATCAAGTGCCTGAATAAGATTCAGCGAGACCTAGGATTTGATTAAATTTTAAATGATTAATACCAGTGCCTTATGGAGTCAACGATCTTGCTAGGGAAATGAAGACCAAGTAATCGATTAGCGACTGCTGCTTAGATGAATGTCTATCTTATATGAAATGCAAACCCTAAACTAATGTGAGATGCAAGAATCTTGGTTGATTTTAGTTAAATGTCTACTTAGATTGTGAGTCCTTCAATCCTTTCTGTGTTGAGCCTGATTTCGTAGTAATTGGCAGAGAGAAGGTCAGAAGAAGCACACTAGGGTGTGATTAACAATACCTCTCTTGAACTTCTAACATACCTGGTGCTTCCGACGCTATAGAGATTTGTGGCTCTGACGACTGCAAGGTCGCCATTTTAAGTACTATTAAAAAAGGTCTCTCAAGAAAAACAGATGGAGATCTATCTATCTATCGACCAAGCTTATTCTTGGAAGTAAATTTTATTTATGCAAAACTAACTTATATGCAAATGCACCGGAAGATGAGATGAAGTTAGACTCGAAGATGGGGAAACACTTGTGTTGCTAAAGCCTTCAATTACCCAAATGAGATGTTCGCTTTATTAGATGAAGACTTAAATGATAAACTCTTGAAGATATTACAATTAAAACACCAACTTATTTCAAATCTTCTTGATACAATTTAGCTCAAAGAGAACAAAAACTACCTTGTAATTCAATATCAATGTCAACAAATGCTCAAAGTATGTTTAGCTTAGGAAACAAAGATACACGATATATTGTAATTCCACAACAAGATTCTTTAACAATCACTTGAAAACATTTGTAAAATGTCTAGCATGTAACGAACATTAAATAATCCAAGCAATGATGATAGATAGATGCAAGATATTCAACAGATGCACAATGTCTTAGCAATTAAATTTTAAGAGATTCAAATATTTTAAACAACCACGAAATTTAAATGCTAACCGATTTAGATCCTAGAATTTAAATGATTGTGCTTAGTGACCGAAATCTAGGAAATTTACCACTTTCCTATAGTTAATCTTTGTATATGAAAATTTAAGCACATTTAACTATAGAGAAAAAGAAATGTTGATACCACAAAATTCTCCTTTAGATTTTATCTTTGACAAATTTGATTAATCTTTAGGAAAACTTTTCGATGTGCTAAGCAAGACTAAATGTGACCAAAATAAATCGAAAAATACTTAATAATTTTTTAAATTTTTTTAATGGACCAGAGGCCACATAAAAAAAAAATAAAAATTAAACCTTTAAATGTGAAATTTATTTCGATTTAAAATTTAGTATATCAAAGGTCACATTAAAATAAAAAATGAAGCTCCTTCCTTTTTTATATTTTAGTTTTTAGTTTTTTATGTTAAAAACATTTTTTAAAAATATTTAGATTATTTTGGACTTTTAAAGTTTTGTATTTTTTAAATTTTAGAATTTTAAAATCAAAAAAATGAAATGAAAACAAATAAGTCAAAATATAAAAGGATCAAAACAAAATCGAATGATAAAAAAAAAAAAAAAAAAAATAAAATAAAATAAATAAATAAAATAAATTACAAGCCAAACAAATAATCAAGAAGTCGAAAGCGCAATAACAAACCAAAAATCGAAAGCCTAAAAAAATGAATTTAAAAAAAATAAGAATCAATTAAAAATCAAATTCTTTTTTTTAGATTTTGTTTGTTTATGTTTTGGTCCTAAAAAAAAAAAAAAATCGAACGAAAAAAAAAAGAAAGAACCGAAACTAAAAAATCATAGATCAAAAATGCATAAAATCTACACTATCCTATGTAACTCAATGAATGCACACAATTAAAAAAAAAGGGAAACTCAAATGAAATTGCAGTATGTAGGTTTGATGGCTGGCTAGAGGATACAATCAGATAGAGGATGGACAAACGGCGAAGGAGCTGTGTGAGGGGGATGAGGACTGTGTGCAAGTTTGGCAGCAGACGTGAATGAGCGAGGGTTGCAGCGATGGGCGAGGGCTTGTTTTGCAGGCAGCGAGGAGCACGCGGAGCTCAAGGATGTTGGAGCAGCAAAGAGATATGAGCAACAACAACAAAAAATCGAAGTGTTTGTTGTGCGTGCAGGTCATGGAGGGATGGGGAGAGAAGACGCATGAGGAGAAAGGCTGCGTGGATAGGAGGGAGCAACAGGAGTAGAGGTCGGAAGGGAGAAGTCTGTGGATAGGTAGCAAACTCACATTAAACAGGAGAGACGCGTGGACAGTGAGGGAAAGTCAAGAAATGAGGGAATAAGCAGGTTTTGTAAAGAGTTGGATAGATGATCGGTGTTCCTGGCAGTGAGGGTTTGAAGAAATGCACGCAGGAGGAAGGATCTGAAGTCTCCAGGAAACCCTAGGATGCAAACAAAAACGAAATTTTCGACCTCAAGCATAGAGAAATTTGAAAACCCAAGCAGCAGATAGATAACCCCTTTAAAAAAATCTGAAAATTTTAATTAAAATGTCGAAACCAATGCTTTAGATTTATTTAAATGAAAACCCTCAAAACTTTTCCCCATAAAATACTTGAAAAACGCTTGGACAACAAAAATAATGCCCCTACAAAAGCTGGTTTAGAGGCCGGATATTACCCTCTAGGGCCTAGATCTGGCTTCAAAATCAAATTTGACCTTCAGATCTGCAACTTGTTCCTGACAACACAAACACCTAGAATCTGGATATGCAAAAAGAAATTAATGAAACCCCAGAAACCCTAGTTAGAGAAAATAAAAAATAGAATTACAGATCTATGCACAAGGACAGCAGATGTATCAGATCTGGTGAGTGTGAGTCCAACTCCGCTCCCAGATATGATAATCTAAGGCTCTTAAAAGCCAAATTTATCAATTTAGCACAGAAATTTTTTGAAAATTTTAAATTTAAACGGAGATGCTTCACCCAAGACCCTTAATGCATCACCGAATAAAATTTCTTATGATAAGCCCGGAATCCAATCAAGCTGGGCTCTTCAGAAAATACGAATCGGGAGTTGGCTGGTCCAACTGAAAACTTCCCCAAACGCACGATGATCTAAAAATCAAGAATTCCCTGCACAACTCAATTCAACCATTAATGTAGAGTGAGAAAACGATAATAAAATTCAGATTTAATAGAGATACCTGCTATTATACTCAAAACTTAAATTACCATTCAAACCCCAGTGATTGAGCAAGATACATGTGCTCAAATCACTCTTCAGAAAGCTATCATCAATGGATAAAAGGAAATCTATGCATGAAAAGAACACATCTTATAGTATTTCCACAAAAAGTAACACCAGCACGAATTAACCCCAAAGTCTTTCTTTATTGCTCATAGAAAAAGGATTACAAGAGAGCTTTCACTTAGCACATGACTCAGAGATCGAATGATCTCAACTGACAACTGACCTCCTATTTAAAGATAAATCTTCCAACGGCTATTTCGAGTGATCCTTGTCAAAGTGATCTCGACCGTTGATAAGAATCAAAATTTCTTTTAATCTCATCTATCAAAGTTTTAAATATTGAGAAATTTCAAAATTTTCAATTAAATGCATTTGAATTAATTTCCTCACAATTTTGACTTTCACTTAACCCCAGGGACCAAAAGCATAAAATTTAGCAAAATAATCAATTAACCTTAGTCCCTGGACCTCTTAAAAGACCCACGAATTTTGCCTTTGGAAAATTTACATTTACCTAGGCCCTATAATTAATTAAATTTTTGGCTTAGGATTTTAATTAATTTTGTCCAGAAAATTTAATTAATTAACCTATGAGGGGATAAATTATTTTTCTAACCCTCATGGCACTGTAGATCATGATTTTTTACATTTTTTACATCTCAAGAGGGAAAACCCATCTGAAATAGATCCTCACAGACTACCCATTTCTGCGACACAAATATAATCCAACAGAGTAAGCAATTTGTAATAAAATAACCTAACCAAATAGTTAAGATTATTCCCAAATCACTTTTACACAGACTCAATCTATAACACTAGGACTCGCCTAAGATCCTGGTGACAAAATTCATTCCGGCTTTGGGGTAAGGCTGAAAGAAAACTCTGTCGAGCATCCGAGAATGAATCCGTGAGACAAAAAACCTCTCAGAATGTAGATTGTTACTAGAAAAATAGGTTTACCTAGGCAATTACATATATGACACAGGTCTGCTGAGATTATTTACATCACATATATGCAAAATGGGTTTACATTATAACATGACAATCAGGCTGATGATGATAGCTGAATGACACTAACACATCGATCAGGTGTTATCCCTTTTGCAAAAAAAGGGGTGTACTGCTATGGGTCGTTGACACGTAGTGGTCAACAGGTTCCTAAGTCTAAACGTAGGAAAATAAAAATATTGATGGGTATTAATAAAGATAAGGGTGAGAAGCTTCTAAGAGACGAGAATCAAGTTTGTTTTAATCTTATCCATTGATTAGAGACTTAATCTCGGTCATTGATTCATCAACAGGAAAAGTATAAGAGCAAACTTGAGGATCATTTGCAGACACACCAGCGGATACTCAGTATCCCAAGGAAAATTGATTCTCAAAGAGAAGGAGATCAATTTCAGAGGAAGAGTTGCAGGGTCGAGGAAGAGGAGGGCATCATCAGCAGTTAGTGACTGAGGAGGAGGTGACACAGAGGTATTGAGAGAGCGTAGAGGGAAGGTGTAGTCCTCACGCAGGCTGATGCAGAGGGACGCAGAACCACCCAGAGTGACGCAGAAGTGACGCGGAGCTAGGAGAAGGGTCTCCAGGGTGTTAGAAAGTTTCCAGGAAAGGGATGAACCTTGTTTCAGGTGTTTTCTCTCGCTAGTGTCTCGGTTTCTCTATAAAATCATTCCTTGTAAAAGCGATTGTTGCTGAAGACTAATAAACCCTTATTTGTTGAACCGGTTTTCTCACATTGGGTTTTTTTGAGGAAAATTGTCCAAAAACAACTATGTTGATGTGATTGGTTCTTGAGCTTGTTATTTTCTCTATGAAATTATGTGATAACTGCAGTAGAATTTATTTTGATATTTATTGAAGGGATTTCGTAAATAACTTATTGAGAAATAAGTAGGTGAAATAAATCAATTACTTTAGTAGAAGTTTGAGTTAGAAATTTTCACAAAGCCACTGTCAGGGTATTTTCGATAGTGAGCTTTTGCAGTGAGGGGCAGGGATAATTGGGTTGGAGTATCTTCTCCAAGACCCAACATCAGCAACAGAGAGGTAGAGAGACACCAGGAGGAGGCAGTGTAGACCCAGGTGGGATTGACGTTGGGCCAGAAGGGCCCACGCAAAGCCAGAAGGGCTCACGCAAAAGCAACACAATGTTCCAATGCAGAAGTCCGAAATCTGTCAGGGAGCTGAGATTTCTAAGTCAGGAAGGCTTGAAACTACTCAAAAGGGCAGATGTTTCCAATTGGGTTGACGTAGAGCCTGTTGATAGAGCATAGAGATAGTCGAGTGTTGTCATTCTGTATTTTTGAGGTTGAGGGAGTAAACACATAGGACAACATCAAAGCCACTTTGGAAGCTTGGATCTAGCCCTGCCAGCTTTAGAGAGGGATCTCTCTGTCAAATATAACTTTGTTTATGTAAATTTTAGGCTAGTTATGACTATACTGATTGTTTGGATTGAATGGTTTGGTTGATTTAATTGTTATAATTCCATTGGGGTATGGAGTCTAAAGATTTAATTAGATTTGCATCAAATTTTAGAGGAGTTTCATAGGGCAATCTAGGTTGCACTAATTGGATCTTTCAGAATTAAATGAATTAGGAGATAGCAGAAATTGAGCAATTAAAAATTCCTTAATTTGACTTCAGCATAAAACATGAAAATTACTAACATCTAGAATAGCGTGCTCTATGTAACATGTCTTATTCATCACAGTTTCTGTTAAGTAGCTGAGATTTTCAGAATAACAGAGAAAGGAAAACAATGTTTAAACATATAAACTAAAGAAACACATCACCATTTTGTACACCACATGAACCCTATGAAAATGTCCCTGTATTATTGATGCTTCCAGCAATTTAAAAAAATTACAATTTGTAGAGGAAATTATATTCAGAAATCAACCCTTAATACTTCAAACTGTGAAGTATTTATACAAATAATTACAGAATCATTACAAAATCGTTGTCTCAACCAACAGTGTATTATTAGCCTTATTCTAAACAATACAATTTATCTTAGGTAACGTAGACAACTACATGATAAGGTGGCTCTATTTTGGTGGATTCAGTTGATGAATCAGCCTTAAAACTGTGTTGCGCTGATGTGTTGGCTGTCATGTTGGCCGTTGTGTTGGTTGTCGTTTTTACTGCATCTGAATTACCCTTTAATCTAGTAAATCACAAAGTTCTTCCCACCTTTTTTCATCTGGTATGGTTAATTTAATTACCCTTCGTAAATTTCATCAACCTCAGTGTATTTTGCAAAAGGTGGCTTCACTGTAAAAACATGTTTTACCTCATTTTGGATGTAGAAGTCATTTGCCATGGTTTCTAAAATTCCTCTAGCTGCCATACTACCTTTTATACCACTGAACTTGACAATGCTTTTGGCCATTTCCTTCATCTTCAGAACATAATCTTCCTGAGTGACAATTTATCATTTATCACATATATGTTGGGCAGTCCTTTCTGGATTAATGTTTCAATTCTGTTGCAAAACCTGTTCACTCCTAGCTTTAGTGTTTCACATCTTTCCTCCAATTGATCAATGAGGTTCCTTTTAGTCAAAACTTTCTTTACTTCCAAAATAGTGGCAATCCTGTCACTAATTCCTAATTCTTCAAGTTCATATTTAGACTTAGAATTCAGGAATCTGATAATATTGGAGGCTTCTGTGGGCATATCTCCCAACTTTTCCCTTACCTAAACAATGGTTTCTGTGGCCTTTTCTATCAATTTTTTCTATTCGAAAATGATTTGGATAGATGGCCAAATCTCATTCATAGAGTCCAAAATACCCATCCAAATGGTTTCCTTGACTTGGGCCAACGTCTGACCAATTGATGTATCCTTTTCTACCTTCAGCGACCTCTCCAATAGTGTTTGTGATTTCTGCACTTCAGCAAGACGAGAAGCTTCGGCTCTGGCTTTCTGTTCTTCTAGAGCTTTGAGTTTCCCATGCAATGTCTTGATTTCTTCTGACCGAATTGACATGTTCTCCAGTGTCTTTGTCACTTGTTCAGCACTTGTAGTATGAGTGGAAGAAGTAGCTGCAGTTGTTGTTCCTGTTGCTGGGAGCTAAGAGATGGGTATGGCATCCAGGGGGACAATGGCCATCTTCTGACTCTGTTCTTTCTCTTTTATCATCTTTTCTCTTCCTGCCTTCATCTGCGTGATCTGTATATTCTGCTTTATAATCAACTTCATCATGTCAGCCTTTTGTGCCTCATTTTCGTCAATGTCTTTGATTAAGAGATCCTTTGTGGATGGCAGTTTTAGCTGCTTTCTTAATGCTGCAATACCCAGATTTTTCTTCTTGATGATCTCCTCTGCAGCATTTATATCTTTAGGATCATATCCTATCTTGATTACCAAATCTTCCAAAGATTTGATTGTTAAAATTGGCAACTAGGGCCAAACTCCATGAGGATAACCTTATTCATGGCTGATAATATTTTATCTAGATTCCTCTCGTCGAGAGGTGTAGGATTGATCTAAAGATCATCCGATTCCGATAAGTATTTATGGAGATATGAATTTATTTTGATTATGGACAAATTGTCAAAGTTGGCCAGCAACTTATGTAGGCTCAGAAGCCAAACAGACACATCTATTCATCATCAACGTTTGCATATAAATACAGGATGTCTCCTCCTCATTTGGACACACACTTCTCATCCATCTCTCTCTCTCTTCTGCGCAGAAAAGAGTCTCTCTTTCTCTCCTGCACAGATAGGTCTCTCTCACATGTGGGAAGGAAGGACGCAGTTTTCTAAGGGTTTACAAACTGCAGATTGGAACTTTGACCAGCGTTGACCAGCATTCTCTCTCTTAATTGTGCAGTAGGTGAAGCTGACTCTCCTTGGAAATCCACAATTTTTGGCATAGGAATCGAGGTGATCTGACCTCCGGTTTGGAAGATATTGACTGCCCTAGTTTAGGGTTGATGTCGTTGATGCCGATGATGCTGATGTCGTTGATGCCAATGATGTCGATGCTGCTGATGTTGATGATGTTGATGCCGATGATGTTGATGCCGCTGATGCCGATGATGTTGATGTCGATGATGTTGATGCCGCTGATGCCAATGATGCTCATGCCGATAATGTTGATGCCGCTGATACTGATGTCGTTGATCTAGGGTTTGCTGCTGTTGATATAAATCAGATCTTTGTACTATTTCTCTCTGCTGAATTATTGAAGATAAAAGAAGATTTGATCAAAGGGTTTCCCCATATTGGGGTTTGTCCCTAGCTAGCTGCCACATCTTGTGTCTCTTGTCTTGGCTTGTTTTCTATTGATCATTTAATGTTCTATCTGCACTTTACTTATGTACATATGATGCTAATCTGTGGACAATAATAAGAAAGATAAGTAAACTGCTCTAAGCATAGAACATAACATAATTTAACATGGTATCAGAGCTGAGGTGAAGACAAATCCCAAGCAAGAGCAAAAGCAATCACTGAAGAGAAGGTTGGCAAGGCTATCTAAAAAAACTATGGGGTCCTCAACACTCTTCCCCGCCGAAGACAAGCTCCGTGTTAAGTCTGACTATCACAGATGGAAGATGTCTCTCGATCTGACTTTAGAAGATCAGGAAGTGTTGGACCATGTGAGAGGCAATATTGTTGAGCCTCCATCAAGTGCATTTGATGCTGCCAAGAACAAATGAAAATCCGGAGAAGTCAAAGCAAAGAAGATCATCTGGGACTCTATCGACAAGCGCTTGGTGGTCTATGTTTCTGCGCTGAACACCTCTAAGGAAATCTACGATAGGCTCGTGAGTTTATTTAAAGTTAATGATGCAAATCAAGTTCTGTTTCTTAGAAATAAGCTGAAGAGATGAAAATATGCAAGCATATTTCTTAAGAATCATTGAGATCAAGAACGATCTCCTATCTATTGGGGAAGTAATTCCTAACAGGGACATGACACTCACAACTCTTGGAGAACTACCATCTGAATGGTATATATTCAGGACTACTCTTCTCTACAATAATGTAATTCCCGGATTTGAGGAATTAATGGCAAGATGCATTCAAGAAGAAGCAAGGATGGAAGAATAGGAAATGCCCACACTTAAAGGTCATCCCGCTCCCTTTTCTTCTCATGCTAAAAGAAGAAACAATTCTGAGGCTAAATCCAAAGGAAAGGTTGGAATATGAAATATGCCGTGAAAGGTGTAGGCAATGTCTCTCTCAAATTGAATCAAGGTAATACAATCCACCTACAGGATGTATTATATGTACTTGATCTCAGAAAGAACCTGGTGTCCATTTCGGCAATGGAAGACAAAGGCTACAAGGTGGCTTTCAGCAATGGCAAGGTACGTGTATGGAAAAACAATATTAAAGATGCCTTCACTCTTGGGTTTCGAGTTGATTCGTTATATTAGGTCGGAGGAAGTCCGCTAGGTGTCATATCTTGTGACACATCTCTTCAGTCCAAACTATGGCATTGGAGGTTTGCTCACCTTCATTATAAATCTCTACATGATGTAAGAAAAATGGTGAGCAGGATGCCTGAGTTCAGATTAGAGAAAGAAGGTGTATGTCCCAGATGTGCTGAAGGAAAGCTAAAAAGGGGACCATTCCCCTCAAGCCAAAGCAAGACCTCCGATATATTGCAGTTAGTTCACTCAGACATATCTGGTATGATGTCTATGAACTCCTTGGGAGGATATTCATATTACCTCACTTTTACAGATGACTATTCTCGCAAGACTTGGATATACTTCATGAAAAAGAAGGATGAAGTGTTCTTCTGGTTTCGACACTTCAAAGTCTTGATCAAGAATCAAACCAAAAAGAAGATCAAAATCTTAAGGACTGATAATGGGACTGAATATGAATCTAATAAGTTGCATGATTTTTATAAAGACGTTAGCATTAAGAGGGAGACTACTCCTGAGCAGAATGGTGTGGCGGAAAGGAAGAACCATACGATCATGGACAATGTTCGTGCTATGCTTCATGATCAAAGACTTCCAAAGTTTCTATGGGCCAAAGCTGCAAACACTACCGTATATGTACAAAACCGATGCCCCCATCAAGCATTGGGTTCC
This sequence comes from Pinus taeda, assembly GCA_000404065.3. Taxonomy (NCBI): domain Eukaryota; kingdom Viridiplantae; phylum Streptophyta; class Pinopsida; order Pinales; family Pinaceae; genus Pinus; species Pinus taeda. The sequence continues at coordinate 10,420 of APFE031528506.1, read as the reverse complement.
AAAACTCCTGAATTAGAATTTTTGGAGGCCCTGTATATTTTCATGTGCTAAAAGGGAAAAGGAATAAATTGGGTGCATCTAGAAAGAAAGGAATCTTCGTGGGCCTTAGTGAAAATACTAAGGGCTATAAAATCTATGTAACCGGTCAAAGGGAAGTCGTGATTAGTCATGATGTCACCTTTGACAAAGATATGGCTCTTAGCAAGGTGAACAATCTTCCTACAGTGAGGGGCTCTCAAGATGCTGACACCAAGGAACTGAAAGAAAACACTGATGGAACAATGCCCGATGTGGAAGAACCCATGGATCCTATTGATCCTCCTCCACCTGAGCCTTCCTCTTCTAGGAAGAGGCCTTCACAAGAATGGAAACTACATCAGATGGATGTTAAGACCGCGTTCTTGCATGGTTCAATCAAAGAAGAGGTCTACGTGGAGCAACCCGAAAGATTTGAGATTTATGATCGAAAATTGCATGTGTGCAGGTTGAAGAAGGCCCTCTATGGGCTGAAGCAAGCACCCCGAGCATGGTATGAGAGGATCGATAACTACTTGATGAAGTTGGGATTCACTAGGAGTGAAGCCGATCCCAACCTTTACTTTAAGGTTGAAGATGACAAACCTCTCATACTGGTACTGTATGTTGACGACCTCTTTCTAATAGGTGCAGATCCTCTCATTCACAAATGTAAGAGGGAGATGGCTTCTGAGTTTGAAATGAAGGACCTAGGACTAATGCACTATTTCCTAGGACTTTAAGTCTAGTAGAAGCCAGGAGAGATTTTCCAATCTCAAGGAAAATATGTGGTGAAGATATTGGAAAGATTCGATATGGTGGACTACAAGCACGTAACTACCCAATGGAGCTTGACTTCAAGAAGTTAAGCGGTAATGTTGTTGGACCTGTCTTACAAAATGCCACCAAGTATCGTCAACTCGTCGGAGCATTGATGTTCTTAGTGAACTCCCGTCCAGATATATGCTCTGCAGTCAACACGTTAAGTCAACATATGGTTGAACCTCACCACATGCATTGGATTGGTGCCAAGAATCTGTTGAGATACCTTCGTGGCACAATCGCTCATCGGTTAAGATACACTTCCGGAGATGTGAGACTACTTGGATATACTGATACTGATTAGGCAGGCAATGTGGTGGACCGTAAGAGCACTTTCGAGTGTTGTTTCTCCTTGGCATCTGCTTCGATATCCTGGATGAGCAAGAAGCAGAAGTCGGTGGTTTTGAGCACCGTCAAGGCAGAGTACATTGTTGCTAGTATGGCCACCTGTGAGGCAGTCTAGTTACGAAAGCTCTTCAATGAGTTGTTTGGATTTACACTGGATACCACCATGGTCCTATGTGACAACCAGAGCAGGATTCATTTATCAAAGAACCCCGCATTTCATGATCGCTCCAAGAATATCGATATCAAGTACCACTATATTCGAGATATGGTGCAACAGGGAGCTATAAGGCTCCAACATATCGGTACAAATGAACAGGTCGCCGACATTTTGACAAAGCCCCTAGGAAAGGTCAAATTCCTGACTTTCCGAGAACGACTTGGTGTCGTTCAAAGACCCTCTAATGAGGGTCAAGTATGATGTACTGAGCTCTAGGAGCTTCAGGGGGGCGTGGAGTACTTCTTGGAGCGACATATGACCACAGGGTGACTTATCATCCCCTGTTGGTGCACTTTGTACAGGATAAAAGGTTCAACCTTCCCCTGTGACACCCCGTGGCGACTATGGAATAGGATGATTAGTTCTCCTGTGGGCCAGGATGATTCGATCTCCGTGGCGACTATTGAACATGATGATTAGTTCTCCTATGGACCTGGATGATGTGTTCTCCATGGCGGTTGTGGGACAGGATGATTCGTTCTCCTGTAGGCCACGATGATTAGTTCTCCATGGCATCCACTGGACAGGATGATTCGCTCTCCTGTGGACAAGATGATTCACTCTCTTGTGGGACAGGATGATTCGCTTTCCTATGGATAGGATGATTCGCTCTCCTGTGGACAAGATGATTTGCTCTCTTGTGGGATAG
>APFE031528502.1:0-15439 GCA_000404065.3 Pinus taeda | reverse complement strand
AGTTATTTTCTAGGGGTTTAATTATTATTTAAAAGTATTATATTTTATTATTATTATTTAAAATTGAATATAAAATTGATTTTTAGTCCATAATGACTTATTGCATTTTATAATCAGCATGGAGCTTGGGTAGAAAACACATATAAGCCTGGGGCTACAACCAACACATATTTAATTTATGTATTTTGGTAACAATCAACAGACCCACCTAATATAAATAAGGCACGCCACTGGCATTTAACTCCGTCAAAACCTTGATCCCAAAGTTCGAGACTTGCTTGGCAGTTTTATGAATCCTTATTTTGTGAGTTCTCAAATTACAAAATCTGTTGTACTTTTTGTGAATTATGGACTCACAAAGCTATGGATAAAGTAGAAGCTATGGTGGTTTATTTTGCAAACTATCAAATGTAGAGGTCAAACATCCTCCAGCTGTAACTTTAATAAGTCCCAAACTTTGAATTCAATGCACATCTTATTTGGTAACTATAACCTTCCTTCTTCTACAAGGATGTGGAGCTATCATCACCATCAATCCTTCAATGTCCTACCTTTAATGGGCTTCCAAAAGAGGTTTTTCTGTGTCTCATGGGTAGATTCAGTTTGAGTTGCTAGTTAATGAATCCATCAACAGGTTTGGGTCATTCTTTCTCTAGCAAATATATAGTTTGCAATTATTTTGTCCCTTTTTGTTTTTTTGCAGCAAGCTCCTAGAATGGAAAGTGAGGCTTTTGAAGCAGTCCATTCATTAGATCTAACATTTTCCATTATAAGATTGTATCTCTATTCTGGATCCTCTATCTTTTTTTCAAGAGGAGAGAACACACTATCTTATATTAAAAATATAGAGGATGGTTACAGAGCATGAATTTAGATTAGATCGTGGCAAAGAGATTTCCTAAGGCAGTTAGCAAAAACTCCCAAAAACAAATTGCTATAGAAGAAAGTAAAACGGAGACAAGTTATAGATCCAAAACAACAGAGCTATTGTATCAAAGTAAAACCAACTTCACATCCAAAATTCGAACACGAAGGAACAAAGTCGGCTGGAAACATGAGGCAAAGAGCAGTAGCAAGAGATAGTCCCATCAAACCAAAAACGTTGGGGGGCATCCTCTGTCTGTCTTGATCTTACATAAAATAACTCAGTTTTACTATGTGCCTTCTATCTCTACAGAAGGATTCTTCAATGAAAAAACAAAATCATCACTTAGATAACATAACATTTCTATCCTTCATATCTTAAGAGTAAAACCAAAGCCTCCACCTCATGAAAATTCATCTTACACCACTGATACTCTTCCATTGCTCCTGCACAAGTAAACTATAAACTACAAATGCCAAGTATAATTACAAAAATATACATTGTCAGACACTTCACATAGTTTCTAAGATGTTCGATATCAAGCACCTACACCTAGAAATTGGTCGCTAATTAGTTCATGTAGATCACAGAGTGATAATCCAATTTGTGAATATGGAAAAATATTTAACAAAAAAAAAAAAAAATTGTCTCAAGGTTATTACTTAGTGCCCCTATGCAGCAAAATTAGAGAGAATTTTGTCTATATAAGAAAAATAGAGAAAAAAATCATCCTAGACACATCATTAACTAGTTCATGAATCATATCTAGTTTTGGAAATAGCAAATTATGATATAATAGGTAAAATAACTGTCAAAATAATTTCATTATTGGATTAGTGCAGTTTCAGAGGAATTGCTTCCAAAATGACCATTTGATGATAAAGAGCCCCCAAAAATCTCTTTGGCGAGGCTCTCTTGTTTCTAGGCCTCGCCCATAATCTATACCCTGTTACTTAATCTGGTAAGCCTCTTTGGTTTTTAGGCCTAATCCAGGACATGTACCCTATCGATTAAACTAATTGTTTAGCATGAAATACCAATCACAAGAGAAAAGATATAGACAAACTACCAAAGCTGTATTGGAAAAGAGTGACGAGGACGAGAAAGGAAATAATCTAAATCAAGGAGGAATCCCCAATTTTGGATTTTACCTGAGCACAAACCACTTCGATTCCTATTGTCCACAAAGCATATTGATGAGTTAGGGAAACATTATTGGTGATCTAGATTTTCCTGTGGAGAATAAATCGAAGGATCTATCAAATGGAAACATCTTTCAACCTCCTCCGAGTGAAATTCTATCTTATTTCGCTCTGAAAGGTCCTTCAAGGTTGATTGCAAAACAAAGTGCTAAGGCTGCCATGTGCAGGGATTACTGTCAACCATTAAGATCACGAGTCATTTTGAGTTTTGCTCTAGGTAAAATGGAGAAAAAATAGTAATTAACTCGATGGGGTGAGGTTTGTTTTTTGAAACCTATATGAGATATAGTAATTTTAGATAAGCACAAGGTAATACAGTTAATTTCTCAGCATGTCTGTTTTGCAGGAAACAAGTTGGGCACTAAGACAACACTTTCTCAGGAGTTATTTGATCAGGGCAAGTCTAATTTCTAGTCATACATTCAGAGAACAATTGAAATTCACTATCCCAGTCGAGCTTCTAAAAGTTCAACTAATGAGGCAGTGGGAGACTCTGAGATTAAAGAGTCCCAGTCAGCAAATTAGAACCTAGTTGATGTTATGGACTCTCAAAACTGTGTTAGAAACCAAAAGAAAGTCAGATATGGCCAGAATAATGTTGTCTTTTTCATGAATACTGAACAAACTGATGGTTTGAGCCAAAATATGAACACTGGTTTGGAGTATGCAAATGGACAGAGTTGTAAAAGGAAACAAGGTATAGAGGCTAGCCAACCTCCCACATACAACCAAGTTACTGTTCTTGGTGAAAATTTGCATGCTACTTTGTAAGGTAGATTTACAAATGAAAAGAAAGTCGAATATGACCAGAATAACATTGTCTTGCCAATAAACACAGTTCAACATCAGATGAAGAATATGGAAGCTAAGGAGGTCTAGAAAGGCAGCAACATCTTTTTGCCAATTACTCGCACTCTTATTGAAACTGATGGTTTGAGCCAAAATTTGAACACTGGTCTGGAGATCACAGATGGAAAAAGTCATAAAAGAAAAGCGGGTACAGAGGCTAGCTAGGCTCTCGTAGACAACCAAGTCACTGTTCTTTGAGAAAATATGCTTACTACATTGGATAATGGAGTCAAAAATAAAAAGCATGTTGGATATGCCCAGAATAATGTTGTCTTGTTCATGAATGCACACCAACATCATATAAAGAATTTGAAAGCTAAGTAGGTCCAAGAAGAAAGCATCACCTTTCCACCAATTAGTCTTCCCCTTCTTCAAAATGATGCTTTAAGAAGAAATCTAGACACTGATATGGAGATTGCAGATGTACAAAATTATGATAGGGGGTTTTTGTAGAATTTTGCATTGCCACCAAATTTCAATACAACAAGGGCAATATAGCCGAATCTTGTGACTATGATATCACAAGCCATTGTTTTGACTTTACCTCATTGATTAATAAGATTATTCACAAATTTAATTTAATTTGATTATAGATTCTAAAATATTCTAGAAATAAGATAAATCCTGAAATATTCTGGGAATAAGATAAATAGAAATTATGGTTGAGTCCAAAATATTCTAAAATCTGCCATCTAAAAAAATGAGTTACACAGATTAATATCATTTCCTTAAATACAAAATCTTCGTTCAAGAAACTTGCAAATCAATGAAATGATTCCTTTCCCTCTCCTTCAAATGGAAGATTTGTTCTTCACAGGTCTAATCAGTCAAGGTACAAAAAAATGTGGATTTGGATTGAGGTGAAAAAATAGGCCTCCGGAGGCTGACAAAAGAATCTTGCATTGGCATGATATCCCCCTCATGGAACCTGGATGCATTCTCCTATGATAGAATTAAGGAGAATATTAATGGGGAACCAAATCCCAACTGGGAGATACCATTCTAGTAGTAAGACTTGCAACATTGTGGACATCACCATGGAAGAGGAAGCCTTTCTCTCTACCTACTTCATTGAAATGGGATAACAGGGAAATTCCTTAACAACATCATATTTGGCAAAATAAACCATCCCTGTTTCAATCCAAATTCAAAAGGTTTGATCTTTAGTGTGAAGTTTTAGACTGTGTAGGGGTTTAAGGAGGGCCTATTTTTGTTCTTAGCCAATTTGGATCCTATGGTGAAATATTCACAACTGAAGTTGATGGGTTTTCTCTCTACTAGTTAATTCAAATGGGATAATAGGGGGCATTCCTTAACTACATCACATTTGGATAGGTAAATCATCCCTGGTTTAGTCCACATTCAAACGACCTGATCTTTACTATAAAATTTAGACTATGCAGGGGTTTAAGCAACGCCTATTTAGGTGCTTGGCCAATTTGGATCATAGGGTGAGATATTCACAGCTGAAGTTGATGACTTTGATTTGCCAAGGCTTACCCAATGATGCTTATGATGATTGAATTCCATTTTGAAGAAAAAATTTCATCGCTGACTCAGTTTTTAGTGGTGATAAGAGGGATTGAACCTCAAATGTTATTGTGACAAGAGGTGTTGAGAACGCCATATAGGAATTTGACATGAGGGACCAAGAACCAATTCGGTTTGATATATGATTTGATGAGAGTAGTAAATATGTTCATAAGTACCCGTCATTGTGGCTCTCTTGCACCCGTAATTGAATACTATGAGGACTTCCAATTTTCTCATTTTATTCAAAAATGATGGAAGAAAGTAATTGCTTGCAGAAAATAGTAAAACCAAAGCCTTCGCCTCATAAAATTCATCTTACACCACTAATACAAAGAAAAGTATTTACAGAGGTTAGCTAGGCTCTCGTAGACAAACAAGTCACTATTCTTGGAGAAAATCTGCCTAATACATTGGAGAATGGAGTCAAAAATAAAAATCATGTCGGATATGCCCAGAATAATGTTGTCTTGCTCATGAATTCACACCAACATCATATAAAGAATGTGAAAGCTAAGCAGGTCCAAGCAGAAAGCAACACCTTTCCACCAATTAGTCTTCCCCTTCATCAAAATGATGCTTTAAGAAGAAATGTGGACACTGATATGAAGATTGTAGATGTACAGAATTATAATAGAAAAGGTGTTATAGAAGTTAGTAGGGCTCCCACAGACAACCAATCCACTAATCTTGGAGAAAATCTAAATGCCACTGTGGAGAATAGAGTCAGAAACAAATATTATGTCCGATGTAGCCAGAATAATGATGTCTTGCTCATGAACACAAGACAACATCATATTAAGAATGCAAATGTTTATCAAGTCCAAGCAGACAATACCATATTTCCATCAATAAGCCTCGCCCTTCAAATTGATGCCTTTAGAAGAAATCTGGACAGTAGTATGAAGGTTGCATGTAGACGGAATTGTAAAAGAAAAAGAGGTGCAAATTTGAGGTTGATTCACATAGACAACCAAGCTCTTGTTCCTGGATAAAATCCTAATTTTAATTTGGAGAGTAAAGAAACAAAGATTCATATAGGGAACAAAATTATATGATGCAAATTGGTTCAAATAAGCAATCAAACCTCAAAACCAATCACTATGACAGATGCACTTGGCGAAAGAAATTCTATGTTGCAGAGAACTCTAGGAAGTGGGAAATGAACAGAATCGAGAAATATAGTTAATAATAAGCCTGCATATATTCCTATTGGAAAGCGTCACAAATATGTGAAAAAAACAAAAGAGGCAGCAATACAACTCTCTACTGTACCAAAAGAAATGAAAGACCTCTAACTTCACTATTATTCATTATGCATTGGAAATTCTAACGTTTATTTGGTATTACAAAATTTTACTTCTTCTAACAAGACAAATAAATAAAACATTGTTAATTCACTCACTACTTGGTATGCAAAAGGACTTTAGATATATTTATTTCATTTTTTATATGATACATATAAAACCATTAAAACTGTGAAAAAAGATGGAGGATTAATATACACTATGGATCAAATTAGTGTCCACTATGACATGGGCAACACTAATTTCTTTGAGAGGGTCGGACCTCAACATCTACACCATTTTTACATTCTGTGTCCACGTTACTTGAATCCTTGAGTTCTGAGTTACATATAATGTCGAAGTTTCACCAACTCAAATTTGATTTTTTTTTATTTTTTTTTTACTTGCAAGGGCTCACTGCAAACATCCAAACCTTTTTAAGTGCCACTCCAAACCTCCTCCAAGCCCCCTGTATGACAGTAGCCAACTAAAATCAAAGTCAAAACATATCAAAATCAATCTCTTTATTTATTGTCTGTATAGTGGAAAGAAAAAATCGTAAAGACTTGAGGTTGAATAAAATATTTTTGACTGAGAATTTGCCAACTTGATCACAAAAACGTACTCAGAAACTCCATATGCAAAAATCCATTCACTATTTCAAGGGGACTAAAACTAGAATGCTCAATTCTACGCAACAAGTCACTTCCTGATGCATATAACGCCGAAGTTTCACTAGCTTAGGCTTTTTTTTTTTGACTTGCAAGGGCTCACTGCAGACATCCAAACCTTTTTAAGTGCCACTCAAGACCTCTTCCAAGCCCCCTGTGTGACAGTAGCTAGCTAAAATCAAAGTCAAAACATATTAAAATCAATCTCTTTGTTTATTGTCTGTACAGTGGAAAGACAAAATCGTAAAGACTTGAGGTTAAATAAAATATTTTTTGAATGAGAATTTGCCAACTTGATCACAAAAATGTACTCAAAAACCCCATCTGCAAAAATCCATTCACTATTTCAAGGGTACTAAACCTAGAATGCTCAATTCTAGGTAACAAGTCACTTCCCATCAGGAAGATTGGAAAGAAAGTTCATGCAAATCAAATTTTCTTTTGCTCCATTTTGAAGAAGTAGAAAATTTCCTCTAGGCTTTTAAAATTTTTGTGCAGAAACATGTCACACATATACACACACGAAAACCATAATAGCGACAAAGGTTTCTGTTAACATGAACTGCAGTTTCTAATTGGATTTTATGTTTACGCTGTAGAATGAAGGTTGAAGGACAAAACTCGTCTTGAGCAGTATTTGAAATAATTGTGGGTTCTTTTTAAGTATTTGAGAAATTCAATTATAAATTAAAACCCTCCCAATAAGGGCGGGCAAGAAAAGATAGTAGCCCTCTGCAATCGGCCATGAAAGTTTAAAATGTAATCATCGGAAACCCAAACTCTGGTGTATCCTGTGTTTCTGCATCCCACAAATGCGTTGTGACCAGCGGTGGGGATCCAAATGAGGTACTGAAGGAGTCTTCACTTTCCATAACGGAGCTGAGCATGCCCATCCTCCACCATGCCCGAGCCTTTGATGCAGTGAGTGAATGAAAAATAGGGTAGATGATCATGTCACTCCACTTAGAGAAGCACCTGGAAATAGTGTCGAGCAAGGGCTAGGGCTAGGTCGATATGTTGAGATATGCTGAGTCGTGATTCTTTGAGAAATTCAGTTATAAAGTAAAACCCTCCCAATAAGGGAGAGAAAGAAAAGACAACAACCCTCTGTAGTCAGCCATGAAAGATTAAAATGTAATCTGTGGAAACTCAAACTTCGGTGTATCCTATGTTTTTGCATCCCACAAATGCATTGTGACCAATGGTGGGGATCCAAACGAGGTGCCAAAGGAGTCTTCACATTCCAGAATGGAGTTGAGCCTGCCTGTCCTCCACCATGCCCAAGCCTTTGATCAATGTCACTCCACTTAGAGAAGCACCTGGAAGTAGTGCTGAGAAAGGGCTAGGGCTAGGGCTACGTCGATATGCTTAGTTGCGATTCTTATAACTTGTAATTAAATTTCTAACTAACTTAATACCAGTCTAACTAACTTAATACTAGTCGAATCAATTGGATGGTTCAAATTATTTTAATTGTCTAACAACTAAATCAAGGGTCCATGAATGTACACGTAATCTAAAAGGAAAGTTGATTTCAGAGGGGAATGCCTTACGGCGTAATTACACATCATGTAATACCAATAATACTATTCATTATCATCTCTATATTAAGTAGTGAAGAAATTACTTTGTGCTACTTTATATCTCTATATATAGTTATGTAAAACTAAGGTGCAGATTGAAGTATTTTAATTATGGTCGACATTCAATTCTTTTGTTATTACTATTTTTAATTTGTTAATTTAAAGTATTATTTTACTATTTTTAAATGTAACATTACATGACAATATCTCTCCCATACTGGGTTGTAGAGCGCCTCTTGCCACGATCAATTTATTTTTGCAGAGGGGAATGTATGCGAAAGTGCAAGTTTGTCCATTATGCAGAGTTCGAAAATTCATATTAACCATATACTAAGGAATACTAAACTCAGATATTACAATATTCCTTGTGTCGATTGATACATTGTGTGGAGACTTGAGATTCATATGGTGCAAACATTGAGAAATATTACATATCAGTTCCGCAATGAAGTTCTTCTCTCTACAATGAAAGGTTTATTGATACATTGCTCGAAGTGAAAATTTCTTTTTGTAGGGTCCACATTTTCTCGAGTCTGTATTTTGGTAATTTATTGTTATTTACATGTTAGTATCAAATACTGAGTAGTATTATATATCATATATTGAGTGAATACTGAGCAATATTATATATTCATTTATTTGTGCGGAGGGGAATGTATGCAGAAGTGCAAGTTTGTCCATTGTGTAAAGTTTGGAAATTCATATTAAGCATATTCTGAGGAAGACCAAGCCTGGAAAATACATATTCCTTGTGTGGATTGATACAATGTGTGGAGTGTCAAGATTCATACGAAGAAAATACCGAGTAGTATTACATATCAGTTGTTATTGTCATGTCCGCATTCCACATTCAGTATTGTGCACAATGCAATATGGCTTTGCATAGTTTTGTTTGCACTTAAGCATTCTATACATGTGACTAGTGAAGAAAATGTCTTAGAACATTATCAAAGTGTAGAGTTGTAGATTAAGGCCATCCTTCTTTCTGCAAGGTTTGCATTTCAACAATTTGTCATTACTAGTGAAGAAAATGTCTTAGAACATTATCAAAGTGTAGAGTTGCAGGTTAAGGCCATGCTTATTTCTGCAAGGTTTGAATTTTGTTGTGTTCGCATTTCAACACTTCGTCATTATTTACACGTTTTCATCTTTGTATTGTGTAGAATGAAAACCATATTGAACAAATACTTATTAATATTATATATCATATATTGAGAAAATACTGAGAAATATTATATATGAGTTTATTTTTGCGAGGGGAATGCATGTGGGATTCTATAGGTAACTATAACATAATGGAAAAAATTGAATATTTGAAAAGTGGATTAGGATATCAGAAAATGCTTGGCGAGGTAGAGGGCTATAAAAAGAAACATATATGATTGAATGGCCTTGTTTCTCTCTCAACCTTAAACTTTTGTATTGATATTGCACAAGACAATCAACTTATGTATAAGCTATGTATAAAATACAAAATCATACCACTTTTATTACAATAGCTAGAATTCACTATATCACTAGTACAAAGTGAAGTGGGATAAAATCCAAGATGACAATCCAATCCCTAATTCTGAGCACTAATATCTTAAATATTGCAATCATACATGTGATAGTTTTAACAATAAATTCAACTTGAAAAGAGGAAAAAACCGTTTTCATTTTGACGAGTTTAAAAAATTAGAAACATATGAGGTAGATGAAGTCCCATTTTTTCAATGTATATATCCATTATGTCAGTTTTCCCTCATCCATCACAATAAAAGGCATCCAATAACGTGTTGTTAGAAATAGTAAAAACCCAGGGAGACGTATGAAGATATGAGGAGACAATGTTTTTGCAAAGGACAAGGAAAAACCTCATTGAAGCTTCACATTATCTTCCATGATAGTAGCCACTTCCATAATTACATCTTGAACAATTATTTGCTTAGTTAGTTTAGGATGATTTGAAAATGTTCATTTCCTGCAATAGCACGTAGCCATGTTACAAACAACAACAAAAGCTACATTTACATTAATTGGTTATTCAATGTTAACATCCAATTTTTTTTTCCTTTTTGTTTGAAATGCTTATGATTAACTTGGTAGTAAGCATGCCCTTTCCCAATATAGGAATTTTACAATGGGATGTAGCTAGCTTACAACCTACAAAAGAACCCCTTGTCTAACAATCCATAATGAGGGGGAATCTAATAAGTCAAATGTGCTCAAAGTTTGCACCTAGTTCCATGAATCATTTGTATAGAGGATTACTTATATAGACAAGACAAATAATTTTGTATGGGAAAAATAACCCATAAGGGGCAAAACACCCCGTAACGGGCAAACATGCCCGTAAGGGTTTACAAAGATTTGGTGGGGAGTACGGAATAATTCCACTTTACTATGAAACAAATAACCCATGAAAGAATGATAAACCTTTAGACTTGATTGTTAAACTAGTTTCTCAATATGCTTATTAACTTTCTCCTTTTTTTACATGTAACTATTTTTCACACCCTCCAATCCGTAGGCAGGAATGAGGTTGTTGGTATCTTCCCAAGCCCAATTTGATTGTTGGCTCATGAAGAGCCCCGAGCAACAATAAATTCATAATGAACAAACATTTCACTAGTGGGATTTGAAAACAAGTGAGGAGGATGACATCTTCTCCTTTCAACAACCCAAGCTAGACCTGATTGGCTGATATGTCCACTAGCTTCGTGAAATGCATTCTAGATTTATTCCCATTTTTTGAGTGATTGAAATTCCAATATTACACTTGCTGGCCTTTCTCAGAATTTTCAACCTTACAAGTCCAATCCATAAGCTTTTACATCAATTTACCTCACATCATGGTTTAATTGAAAAAAATATATATATAGGTCATGGAACCAACAAATATTGTTGAAAAATCTAATTTTAATTAAGAAATAAAGAGATTGATTGCTGCTCTTTAATTAATTTCTTGTCTAAAAGATCCAAAATAAAATTTAGTTTCTTTGGACTAAATAGTCCAAAATATATGTCAGTCCCATAGGTTTCTCTTACAACATAAATAATATTTCATATGGTAGAGCGTTACCCCTAGGAGCTTTTGATCTATTGTGGACTAAGGGACTCCATTGTTAATGCTATTATTGCCACAGAAAGTGCCTGCAACTTTTCAAAATTGAAAACCAATATAAATTGAAGGCCTAAAAATGACAAATTAGAGAGCAGAAGAGGATCCAATAATAAGGAACAATCCATAGTTATATATATTAATAATTACCTGGAAAATGTAAAAGAATTGCAGCCATCATGCAAAGTTGTAAGTTATGAACATTTCTCTTAATAGAGATAAAAAATTGACTAAGATGTCCACTATGTATAGGAAAACACACAAAAAATTGATAATTTAACACAAACTGTTGGCTTGATATCTTATCTTGACTCAAATGAGCACTTTATGAAGGAGAATCTTAATAGACCCCAATTTACTTTCATCACTATATAAAAGCAACTCAATTGATATTGCAAGAATGCTTTGATCTTTAATTAAATAATAACTTTGTATTTATGCAGTGCCTGAGCAACAATCTTGTCAAGTAATAAGCTCAAAAACATAAAAAGGTAATATCGTGAAATTTTTAAGTGTTTGTATAAAGTCTAAAGTCATGTTGTAGTTATATTCACTAGTGTTGCCAACATTTGCGTTGGGATAAAATCAACAAGGGTTTGTAAAAGAAAAAAAATGGGAAAAATTCATTAAAAATCAACAAAAATTGACAAACTTAAAAAAAAATTACAAAAAAAGTAAAAAAACTCACTTAAATCACCAATTGTCCATGGCTTGGTGATTTTTTTCCCTCGAGAAAATATCCCAAGCTAGAAAATCATGATTTCCCAATTTTTTGGCAATCGAATATCAATGTTTGCAACACTGATGCTGAGTAGTCATATTGTTTTTTTTATTCTAGGCACATGTATTGAACGATGTGAAAATATTATCTCCAAACTCTAGTGTAAGGAGGTGCTCTACAGTTCATACATAAGATGATTTTATCGATATCCATGAGGTATTGGAAAAGTAGGTTAGTGGGACTCAAATGTACCATCCATTAAAGACATACTATGTGAGTGTGAACGTTACAAGTATATAAAAAAGTATACATAAATAACGAAAAGATAAATTACTATAGATTATTAGGTATAGATGTATAATTAGAGCGAGAAGAAGCATCTTAGCCACATCAATCATTACAAAGGTACCAATGCACTGTAGGATAATATCATGAGGGAAGTGTTTAGGGCTAAGAGGTCCAGAATGGTAATACTAGGAGAAAACTGGAAGCAACTAGTAGAAGCCCCATAACACTCAAGGCCATTAAAAATAATCTAGTAATGGGTGTTTGAGGATCAGACGAGGGTTGGGACTTGGTACTCTTCTGTGACCTTGTGGAAGAAAGTCTTCTAGCCATAAAAAGGAGAAAGTGCATGGTTCCATTGATTAGGTACAATATTTATTCATGACGGTGGAGTTTGTGTAGCAATTTCATCCTTTTGTAACCAAGATAAGTGGAAACAAGGTAATTTTATCATTTGGGTTGGGTTTAGGTGGACCTCATAAGATCTATTATCTATTACTAATCACCTCACACATGAACAATGAAGAAAGACAAGTGCATCTTATCTTTATTTCCAAAGGAAGTAGTAAGATAGAACCTTGAGTCACTATATAAACAATGAAATCTCTGTTGGATCTCATAGGAATGCATGAAATGAACTCCCACTAAAACAATGAAGTGCCACCTTCTGATAGTTAATAACTTGATATCCATTCAAATATTGTTTTCAAAACTTGTGTTGAAAAATTGAAAAGTTTTGAAGCCCCTGCTTCACCTCCTTCCCTAAAATTGCTTCAAATTGTCCTAGAAGGCTCCTATAAGGATATCAATAAGGAAAAAAATATCTCTTGACTCAATATCTGCATTGCTTATTTATGATTTATCTTTATATGTTTCTTTTTCTCAAAGATAGATTTTGTTTAGTAATTTGTATTTTATTTGTATATGGTTTTACTGACTCATGATATTGTGATGAACTTCTTATGATCCATTGGTGTATATCAAAGTCAACTCGATAATTAGTATATCTATTTACATATTTAGGGTAAAATAACGATAACCCTGAATAGGTATTCTTAACCCTAATAACAACATTAGAGATGAAGAGGAATCTTCTAAAATTTTCTGAAATCCATCTTCGCCAGACTTTATGTATCGTCTACCCATGTTGCTTTTTGAAAGGTTTTCTCATCTTTGAAATAATTTACATACAAAATATAGTAATATTATGATAATAAGCTTGCCACCACATGTGAACAATTTTTTTTTTTTGAGAAAGAAAAAATGAGCTCTACCAAAGTCATAATTTGTTCAATCTATCAATCTTTTACACCATACAACTTACCTTTTCACACTGTCAAGTGCATGCATGCAACCACTAATGTTGTTGTCCTATCCCCCATCCTAGATTAGCATGACATTATACCATTAACAATTGAGGTAAGATAAGATAATTTTATTAATTTCCAGTGAATGACCATAAACAAGTCAATGGGACTGAAGGATACAAGTAGTACGTGTACAATGTGGGAGTGGAGATGCAACTCCTAAAAAAAGCCAAACCTAAAACTAGGATAAAATCAAGCAATTTGTATTTTTTGAGATGATTTCATAGCACACTTAGGGCTTTGTTGTTGAGAATGATAAGAGACCTAGAATTGATCACATGTGACTATATTGTGGTACGAGGGAGTTTTCTCCTCCCTATGATCTACATATAGATCTAAAAAGATTCATAAAAGGAGAGAATAACACAGATGTTCTGGAAAACAATACCATCATCTTATTATGACGGACATATGAGAATTTTATAAACAATGCAAACATTCTTCTTATAATTTTTAATTACAAAATATATGAGATTAAAATCAATTACATTATTAGATAAAACAACTATAGAGATGTTTCCATCTTTACTAGTTTTTGATGTTTCCTTCTTTTTGAGTATTAGATGTTGCCAAGAAAGTAGTGTGCTTTTTCTTTGTTGTCCAAATGTTTTTGATTGGTGAGCCTTTCTTGGTTGCCCAATTCCTCCCTATTTAGAGTGGGAAGCATCTCGGCTTCCTCCACCAAAGGAGGGAAATTGTGATTCAATGGTTCTATTGTTAGCCATTGGGTATGCATTGGTCCTTCCAACCAACAAGATATGATAAGTCAGGAGCCACAGTGGAACCCCTAACCGGTGCCATTCTTCTCAGTGAGAGTTTCCCTTGTGAAACAACAAAACTCATTGCATGCTTGCCCATTAGAAGCGGTTAGCGGTGAGCTGTTGAGATTATGCCTGCATATAAAGTAACATTAATTGGAGAAAAAGAAAAAGGTTGCTTGTATAACATGGAATCTTCCACAATAGGGCCCTTCATTGATTGTCATTCTTTAGTTTTTTTCCTACTGTTCAATACAGTATCCACACTCTGCCCAAGAGTTGTTGACAATGACTTTGCCCCAACCTGTGTGGCACTCTTGCAACTAGAATTTGAACTTGAGATTTCATCCATTACTACCACTGATGGATTTATTTGAACCCCATTATTACCACTATTGGATGTTGCATATCTCTTTATAACCTACATAGTTTTGTGTCTAGTATGACCTTTGACAACAACATGTTTCTTTGATGAATCATGTCCAATGGATGGTTTTCCAACATGGCAAAAGGATGGGGTAGTGGATAAGAAAGCACTTGGAATAAGATTGATTTGGTGTTCAATAGAGAATTGGGGATGAAACACCATGGGTTTGGTGAAGATATTTGCAAATTATGGATATAGTGGAGCCATGGCAGGGGTTATTGGGTTGGTGTTGTTTTCTGCTTGACAGAGCGAACCAAACACAAAGGAATGTATTGGTCTATATTGATTTTCTTAATGTAGACTTTGCTAGTAAGAGGTTGGATTGATGTAAGGGCCGAGGATGTGAGCACATAGGTGCGACCCTCATGTTGCAAGTGGTATTTGTGATATTTCGCATGATAAACAACATCTTGGGCTTGTTGGTATGGAATTCCTAGTAACAAATCGACACAATCGAGAGGAGAAACATCACATACCACAATATCTCGAAAAGGAATAATAGAAAAGGTGATGGAACAATGTTGGGAGATGATAAGATGAGGGCCTTCCTTTTGAACCCAACCTAGCTGATATGGGTTGGGGTGTGAAGTGGTGGGAAGGCTAAGGAGGTGAACCAAGTCTTGTGCCACTAGATTATTTTGACTCCTGTTGTCGAGGATACGAGTCACAGACTCATGCTTGATTTGACAATTATGGGTTAATAGAAGTGCAATAGAGGTTCTAGCTTCATTAGTAGTCATGAATATGAGAGAGGGGTCTACTTCAATAGGATTGTCAAGAGAAACAACTGCA
>APFE031528497.1:0-35021 GCA_000404065.3 Pinus taeda | reverse complement strand
TGGACGGAATGGACCCTCCCAATTTGATCCGACGACAAGTCGACAAGTCCTAGTGTTGTTTAGTACAGTTCTCTGGCCATGTTACTTGGCTTTGATAAGGGGTAGGGATGCGCGAAGCCTCGCTCCACGCCCAATGTGATGAGGGTGGTTGTATCAGCAATTCATTTCTGCAGTTTCAATACTAGAATGCCAGTTAAATGCCACCCAAATGCTTAGATTGATCTTCAAAGAGGCAGGTACGAGAGCAGGCTTAACCTAGAAATTCTCATACTCATACATCAGTGGATGGTTTGAGTTTGAGTTTACTGGGCTGATCGAATTGAGAGAAGGGAGCAGACAGATGCTCTCGAGGATGGTGGACTACCGCTCTGCTTCAATGCTTAGAAATTTCTCTGTCATTGGGTGGATTTGATCCGCTCGCAGTCTACCTTTGATAATGCGTAGGGATGTGCAAAGCATTGTTCTATGCCCATGCGGAAATCTAGGAAGATCCGGAAATTAATTGGCCAATTGTGAACTCGGCCACTACAGAAGAACTGATGATAACATGAAAACCAGGCCATGTCACACGTTGTGATGTTCCTGCACCAGCGCCTGTGTTCATGTACTCGCCATAATAGAGCGTAGTCAGAGCAAAGTTTTCACTCCATGGCAACCACCCGGAGGAATTGATGAGACCGTTGAGGTTTGACTGCATGAACACGGTGCGAGAGTATGCCTTCCATGGCCTTCCTAGATATGTTTGGACAGAACCCAAGACAGGTTGCAAGTCGGGTGTTGCAGATACAACAAAGTTGTGAATTGAGATTCCGGTGTTTTGGTTGGGGTTTGCTCTTCCCCGAGCTGTAATTGTTCATCTACCTAAAGATTACTAAGATTTTGCTGTTTTGGATTAATACCACCGCGTTGCCGAAGATGAAGTTGATGGTGCCATAAATGTCGACTTCGCGATGGAATTGTCGGAGGGAATAGACATATAAAGTGTCCTGGTAACCTTTGGGCATCACAAAAACCAAATGATGTGAACAACCTAGATTCTTTATCTAGTTTCCTATGTGTTGAGCTGCAACAGAATGCTTCTCTCGCTCCAAGATCGCATCCCTAAGAATATATGAAATATTTCAGGCTTCTGAATTAACACAGATTTAATATTTGTCTTTTAAAGAATTTAAATATCTCAGTTTTTCAAAGAAATTTGTATAGATTTAATATTTGTTTTTTTAGGCTACTGAATCCATACTATCAAATATCTCAAATCTTTTCAAGGCACTGATTTCATAGAAATTCAAATTCAAACTTAAATGCCTTAATATTTTTATTTTTTATTTTTGTATTCAAGATTTTTTGCTCAAGTGTCTTAGGATTTTTGTATTCAAGATAGTATTCAAGATATTTTATACACTCTTTCCTAGATATATCCATGGAATTATAAACCTGAATATGTATAATGGTGACACCATAGAATATCAATATGTAAATATTAATATGATTACAGTATTGAACAAATATTTTCAAACCTTTACAAAGGTGATAATTAGCTTATCAGTCTCACTACCATTTCAGCAATATCAAATACATTACTAGATGTTGGCCTTAATCTTTTGCAGGCTACAACAATCGAGTATATACAGGAAAGGTTAATGACAGCTACACATATACCAGAAGAAAGAGATCACAACCACAAGAAGAGGTCTCTCACATGCTAAAAACATATAGCAAGTAAAGGTAGGAGAGGCATCAATGAAAGAGATAGTTTGTTACCTAGTTTGAGTTTCAGTTTGAAAATAGTTCCAGTAGAAAATTGATCGAGCTAAAGCTACAACAGGAGAGCCAATTCAAGCACCAACATCCCATGACCATAGTTCCTGATTCAATTGCCTGAAGCCTGGGCACTTGAAGAAGCCACCGCCTGAAGCCTATCCACCTGAATAAGACTGAATGACAGGAAGACTGAAGAACAAGAAAAGTGAAGCAGGAAAATTCTATGATCTTCTTCTGTTCTTCTTCTATTCTCTCCAGCTTAATTTGTTCTCTCCAACTTCAGTTCTCTTCCCTTCAACTTCACTTTGGTTCCATAGACACCACAATACCCTTCCGGTCCCTTCAACTTCAATTCCATAGACACCACAGTAACATGCAACAACGCCACAGTAGACACAATAGCAATAGGTGGAAACTTCAGAGAATAAGCAGCAACAGGTGGCAACTTCAGAGAATAAGCAGCAACAGGTGGCAACAGGGGGCAAGAGAGCAAGAAAGCCCATCAGTCACAACAGGAAGGATGTACTGGAATAAGGATGTACCCGGGAGCTAGCTAGCATTTTATACTGGTAGACTAATGTTAGCATTAGTCTAACAGGTCCAAAAAAATGAACAACAAATGAATAACACAAAGCCAACATAATATATGCTTTCTGCCTCTGGCCTCGGGAAGAGGCCAAATAAGATAGTAAATGACTATTTATCCAAAAAAATTCATTATACTCGATCAAATGGCAGTAGCAAACAGCTCAATTAATGTTAAGTTCATCCGTTCCGATTACTATAGTCCCTGGCCATTACCAGATAGCAAGGACTAATAAATATGGTGTAAGATAATGTAATTTTTTTAATACAAGAATAATTATAACAACTAATTGTAAAAAATCACAATGATATTTGGAATCAAAGTGAGATTTTCTATTAATTAAAATGATACATGTATGTTTGGATATTTCAATGCATTAATTGAAATGGCATGTAGTTTTAAGGTAATTTTTTATTAATCTTTGAAAATAGATCATTGAGAACATGTAATCTTTGATATTTGGGTGACTTTTTTTTTATTGAAATTAGATTATTGAAAATATGTGATAATTTTATTTAACTTTTCGTATTTAGATGGTTTTTCATTGGAAATTTAAATATTTAAAAATATATAAAAAATTATTTAACTTTCCTGCAAAAAGATATATGAATCTATTTGTTTTAATTAGATCTCATTCACTTATTTCTGGATGTATTTTTAGATTGACATGGAATATATAATGATTTTATTTAACTAGATCATTGAAATAAAACATGGTTTGGTTTGTTAAATGTTATAATAAATAGTTAATTATATGTTTTAAGTTTTTCAATTTTGTAAATTGTATAATTTTTTTGATCATATGATTTTTTACGAGAGATTTTCGGCGTAAATCACATGATATTTCATTTGTCGACGCGTTTCGAACCAACTAGTGTGGTTCATCGTCAAGACAAATTGAAGAATCAGAGCAAGCTTTGCATGTTAAATATCTAGAGCAGAACTCCAATGGCTATAATTCTTAACCAAGCAACGGCTATATTGACCAACAGCTAAATTTGAGTGGAGATCAGTTAGCAAGACCAGGGGCAAAAAAAAAAGATAATTAATATATTAAATTGGAAGAGGACACATGGACTTCACCTTTATATATATATATATATAATATATATATATATATAATATTATATATATTATATATATATAAAATAAAGTAGATTTTAAATGGTTATTAAGTTAATAGTTAGTTATAAAAGGTATTGATAGTTTAAAAATAATAATATTAGAATAAGTCAAGGGTTGGAAAGAATAAAAATAATAAAAATATTCAGATATAATTAATGTATATCTAAATGTTAAATTAACTTATTATTATACAAGTAATTATATTTTCTATCAGTTAAATTATTAGTATAAGCCAAAAAGCGAGGGATGGGGAAAAAAGGAAAGAAAATGACTCGGAAGAGAGTGTTGGGACCCAGTAACTATTGATCTTTCAACCATCCTCTCTATTGAGATTTCTCGGCCTAAAGGAAAGAAAATGACTCGGAAGAGAGTGTTGGGACCCAGTAACTACTGATCTTCCAACCATCCTCTCTATTGAGATTTCTCGGCCTCTTTTCAATCCCAAGGACTTCCCTAAATTTCCGATGATGGAACTGCAAAACTCTAGCAATAACACTAGCCTCCTCAATACAAACATGATGTTTGGTTTTTTCTGCATGCTCTGCTAAAGCGGAAGACTTGGTTCTCTTATGGTTAAGGTCAGCTGCGTGCTCACTAATCCTTTGATTAATGGAGCGACCAGTCTCACAATGCCTTTTATAACTAACTATTAACTTAATAACCATTTAAAATCTACTTTATTTTATATATATATAAGGTGAAGTCATGCGTCCCTCTTCCATTATATATATTAAATTATCTTTTTTTTTGCCCCTGGTCTTGCTAACTGATCTCCACTCAAATTTAGCTGTTGGTCAATATAGTCGTTGCTTGGTCAAGAATTATAGTCGTTGGAGGTTTTACTTTAACTATTTAACATGCAAAGCTTGATCTGATTCTTCAACTTGTCCTGACGATGAACCACACTAGTTGGTTCGAAACTCGTCGACAAATAAAATATTATGTGATTTATGCCGAAAAATCTCTTATAAACTTGATATGGATCACAGAAGCCTCAATTCAACATATGATTTTTTATAAACAAGTTGCTTATTTTTTATACATACCCTTGTTCTTTTTCACGCAATTGCATAATAATTATATTTTTATATCTTATTAAAAAATGAATTTTTCCTAATATTTATGGCATGATATATTGAATCACTCATTAATACTGTGAATCAAAAATTAGGAATCACATATCAACATTGAGGTCAAAAACTAATTCTATATGGGAACCAAAGTTATGAATCACATATAAACGTTTAGGTCCAAACTAATTCTATACGGAAACCATTAAAATTTCCAGAATGATTAATTGTTCTTTTAATCACAATTCCAAAATGACTCGGGTAAGAACATATATTTTAATTCTAAAATCTTAATAGCTAGGGTATTGACAGGTGCCTTTTCCACGTGTACCATGCATTAATTTTTCCTCTATTGTGTGACGCCAACCACTTTAGCGAATTGGTATGGATTCGCGGACGCGTGGCAACGGTTTCTAAATAATTAATGCCTGCCGCTGAAGTTTTTTGATTTCCATCCCTTACTCCATTACGATATAGGAGTCTGGTGCGATTTATAGTGTTGAAAACTCACACGTGGCAGTCTGTTCTCTCTTATAACTTGCATCCATTTGGTTTCATATTTTCTTTTCTTTATGTATGAACAGGAACAACCATCCAGCATTCACAGGAACATCTCAGTTTTGTACCAGTGACCAGCACTCTATTGCACTCTGTTTTCATCAATTTATGGTCATGTAGTGGTGCACCCATTCAGCAGATTGGACAAAGAAGGACCAGGTAGACCTATGCTCAGTTCTTGTACTGGATTTTGATTCTGTCATTTTAATGGCAGAGCTTTCATATTTACGCCGTAAGGCATTCCCTCTGAAACGAACTACCTTCCATGCCACCGTGTCTTGATGTGGGCCGTTAAATGGATTGTTAGACGATTAAATCATCTCCAGCCATTAGATCATCGGTGAAAAACGTTCTGAGCTCTGAAGCGACACAGAGAAATTTTATGGGTATGTCGAAGTGGGTGGCGGTATTCAGAGCATTTTTGGTTTGGATTTTCAGATTCTTGGAGCACAATCCCAATTCTCAGATTTTTGTATCTGCTTCCTGTTTTCTGATTCTAGTTCTCACATTTTCGTATGTCTGTTTTCTTGTCTGATTTGGGTCAGCAACGGTTTTTGGTGTGGGAAGAAAACTTCTCAAGATGAACACCAATGCGTATATTCCTGATTTCAAGTTTGCATTTGAGTGTTTCTGTATACACGCTGGAGGGAGGGCTGTCTTGGATGAGTTGGAGAAGAATATACGCTATCGGAATGGTCTTCTTTGTATTTATTTCAATATCGAGGACCAAGTCCTGGATCAGATCTGTTAGGGGCATTTCCAGCGAAATTGTGGAAAAGGGTTTCATCCGGATTTGAACTCCAGGCCTCCAAGATGATGCACATAATGTTTTACTGCAGGAGCTGCTGTTTGACGGCTGGAAGACTCAATCATGGCTTGGTTACTCGCTTACCCTTCTTGCTGTATTTCTTTTTTCTGTATTTCATGAGTATATTGTCAATATTGGATTTAGGGTCATGGAATCCGCCGTTTTTGGTCTGAATGCAGCGCTGGGATATTTGCTCATGTTGGCAGCGATGTCTTTCAGTGGGGTTTTTTTTATAGCTGTGATCCTGGGGTTTGTTGTTGGGTATTTCTTCTTGCCATGGGGAAGGCGAAGAAGAAAACATTGAAAGTCCATGTGGGTGAGGGATGGAGCCCTTGGAAGTCATCTCTATTCAGCGCGAGAATCATAAAACCATCTCTGTTCAGAGCGAGAATCATAAAACCATGCCTGTAAAATGCATTGTTTCACCGTCAGATGTGAAGTGGGTGGTCTCTAGGACAACGAATATGGTTATTTGTGTTTATGTTTCAGGTTTTAAATTATGTTTCACTATATTACCGACAGAGATGGTGAATTACTTTTATTTTTCTAGGTGATGAGCAAATTATGCATGGTTGGTTACATTGGCAACAGGCGCCATGCTCTGCCATGATTCCTCTACCTAGAATATAAATTTAATTAATCTTTGAATATAATCAACAATGATTTGTATATTTCCGAGCAGAGTTTGATAGGATATGAGTGTAAATGGTAAATCCATTTTTGTCAAATAGCTTAAGGTGAAAAGAGGCATATTTGCAAACGTGTAAGGTGAAAAGAGGACAATGACAATTCAATTGGATGCTTATATCACAGTGCAACAACTCACGAGAGCTTTTGGCACTTCCAAAATCACATAACTTTCGCTGATGATTGTGAGGATTGACCTGTTCAAAATATCATTTCAGAAATATTTGACAAGCTCATTGGGGTATAAAAACCATGCTACTCATGAACAATAGAGTACGTTAATTGTATAGCAAACAGACCCTCTTTCCAACCACAAATTTGACAAGAATCCAGCAAGAATTTCAGGCACAGTGAAAATTCTGTGTGTTGGAATGATTCCATTGGTTTGTTTTGCCAAGGGAGGGAAGTTTGCTACAGGTTTAGGCAACTCTTATAACCAACCATTTATCACTCAAGTCTAATTATCCCAAACCAGCTTTAAATGAATCACCAGCTCTAGGTTGATCCGACCCTTCCATACCCCTTTGATATCCCATTTTTATGTGTCCTTTAATTTGAGAAAAACCATTTTTTTTCATCCACTGAGCGAGGATTTTGAATTCTTCACTTCCACTCAATAGGATATTTGGAAATATTTGTTATCTCAAAATATATAAGCAAGACCTATTTCCCTGTTTCCAACTAAGGTGATCAATAATAAGAGGGGTTGCTTCCTTTCATAGCTTTCAAATAGTAAAAGCTAGAACTGCCCAATAAGTTGATTCTACCCTGAGAAGAGAATTCTTGTTGAATATTCCGGCAGAAAGCCAAATTTCCACCTCACACTGAAATCTGAAATATGTATCCAAAAGATTGTAGCTCTAGAAGCAATATTCATAAATAGAGGATCTTAGACTGCCAATCCCCCATTAACCGTTGGGAGACAAATTAACAAGCTCATCTGATTGAGCACAACTTTTGGGTCTAGAAGGTCAGAGTATAGGTAGACAGGAAGCAACGATAGAACATATTTAACTATCACAACACATCCTAATGAAGAGAGCCATTGAGCACCCCAAGCTTGAAATTTCTTCGAAAATTTATTTAAGGTATTGATTCAACTCTCCATATTAGAGGCACCGAACAAAATGGGGATTCCTAGATATTTAAATAATTTCCATTCCATTCTAAAGGGAATTCCAGAACCGTCACAATTTCATTAATATTTTGAAGTGGACAGTTCCATCCTATGATTAGGCTCTTTGTTTTATCAATGAAGCCCCCCAACAGGTCTAGATATTGATCAAACACTGGTCTGAATCGCCGAGCAATAATTTTGGAGGCTCCCCCTAACAACAACGTATCGTCAGCAAACTGGGAATGATACACATATTTATTGTTGTTTTCTATACTTAGTCCTCATATTCCCCCTTCTCTTCCCTTCTTCCCATCTCTAGGTTCCTTATTTAAGTTTTTTGCCACTAATATATTAAGGTTTCTACTAAGCTTGTATTTAAAGCCTGCCTCAAACCCCTAGACGTGGAGAAAAGATTACAGGGGAGTCCATTTACTAAAGGAGCTATCCACAGGCTTCCAATACAATCTCTAGTCCAATTTATGAACTCATTACAGAAACCCAACTTTTCCATCACCGAGAATAAAAAGGAGTGAACTCATTACAGAAACCCAACTTTTCCATCACCGAGAATAAAAAGGAGTGATGGATTCTATTGAAGGTGTTTTCCATGTCATATTTGATAATCATACCCGGCTACCCCATTTCTTTCTTGAATGAATCGCCTCCTGAACAAGAATGATGTTGTCTATGATTTATCGATGCTTCATGAAACCAACTTGGTTTTTTGATAAGCAAAGTGCCAGGGCATCAACTGGGTATCATGTAACATGTCACCCAGATTATTGGGGCTGTGAAATTTGGAAGGATCTGGTACTACCGATCCCCATTTTATGAGTTTTGCGTGGGTGATATATGACAAACTACTTAGCATCAAACGCAAGAGGCTTACTCGTGTTATTAACACGAAATAAGAGGCTACAGTTAATAAATTCTGTCATTTAATCATGTGGGAAAGTTGATTATATTGTTTCAAGAAACCTCAAAGGGAAGGAGCCCTTGGAAGTCATCTCTATTCAGCGCGAGAATCATAAAACCGTGACTGTAAAATGCATTGTTTCACCGTCAGATGTGAAGTGGGTGGTCTCCAGGACAGCTAATATGGTTACTTATGTTTATGTTTCAAGGTCTACGTTTCACTATATTACTGATAGAGATGGTGAATTACTTTTATTTTTCTAGGTGACGAGCAAATTATACATGGTTGGTTACATTGGCAAAAGGCACCATGCTCTGCCATGATTCCTCTACCTAGAATATAAATTTAATTAATCTTTGAATATAATCAATAGTGACTTGTATATTTCCGAGCAGAGTTTGATAGGATATGAGTGTAAATGGTAAATCCATTTTTGTCAAATAGCTTAAGGTGAAAAGAGGCATATTTGCAAACGTGTAAGGTGAAAAGAGGACAATGACAATTCAATTGGATGCTTATATCACAGTGCAACAACTCACGAGAGCTTTTGGCACTTCCCAAATCACATAACTTTAGCGGATGATTGTGAGAATTGACCTGTTCAAAATATCATTTCAGAAATATTTGACAAGCTCATTGGGGTACAAAAACCATGCTACTCATGAACAATAGAGTACGTTAATTGTATAGAAAACAGACCCTCTTTCCAACCACAAATGTGACAAGAATCCAGCAAGAATTTCAGGCACAGTGAAAATTATCTGTGTTGGAATGTTCCATTGGTTTGTTTTGCCCAATTTTAAATTAAACCAGATCATCCAAAACAGTGAGAGTTCCAGATCAATCAACACTCTGACTGAATTTATAGCAAACTTCGGCAAGGGAGGGAAGTCTGCTACAGGTTTAGGCAACTGCTATAAACAACTGTTTATCACTCAAGTATAATTATCCCAAACCAGCTTTAAATGAATCACCAGCTCTAGGTTGATCCAACCCTTCCATACCCCTTTGATATCCCATTTTTATATGTCCTTTAATTTGAGAAAAACCATTTTCTTTTATCCACTGAGCGACGATTTTGAATTCTTCACTTCCACTCAATAGGATATTTGGAAATATTTGTTATCTCAGAATATATAAGCAAGACCTATTTCCCCGTTTTCAACTAAGGTGATCAATAATAAGAGGGGTTGCTTCCTTTCACAGCTTTCAAATAGTAAAAGCTAGACCTGCCCAATAAGTTGATTCTACCCTGAGAAGAGAATTCTTGTTGAATATTCCGGCAGAAAGCCAAATTTCCACCACACACTGAAATCTAAAATAAGTATCCAAATGATTGTAGCTCTAGGAGCAATATTCATAAATAGAGGGTCTTAGACTGCCAATCCCCCATTAACCGTTGGGAGACAAATTACATTCCAGTTTACTAAATGGAATTTTCTTTCATTATTCCTCCCTCCTTGCCATAGAAACTTGTGAATTAATAAGCTCATATGATTGAGCACAACTTTTGGGTCTAGAAGGTCAGAGTATAGGTAGACAGGAAGCGACAATAGAACATATTTAACTATCACAACACATCCTAATGAAGAGAGCCATTGAGCACCCCAGGCTTGAAATTTCTTCGAAAATTTATTTGAGGTATTGATTCAACTCTCCATATTAGAGGCACCGATCAAAATGGGGATTCCTAGATATTTAAATAATTTCCATTTCATTCTAAAGGGAATCCCAAAACCGTCACAATTTCATTAATATTTTGAAATGGACAGTTCCATCCTATGATTAGGCTCTTTGTTTTATCAATGAAGCCCCCCAATAGGTCTAGATATTTATCAAACACGGGTTTGAATCACCGAGCAATAATTTTGGAGGCTCCCCCTAACAGCAATGTATCGTCACCAAACTGAGAATGATACACATATTTATTGTTGTTTTCTATACTTAGTCCTCATATTCTCCCTTCTCTTCCCTTCTTCCCATCTCTGGGTTCCTTCTTAAGTTTTCTGCCACTAATCTATTAAGGTTTCTACTACTAGGAGCTTGTATTGAAAGCCTGCCTCAAACCCCTAGACGTGGAGAAAAGATTACAGGGGAGTCCATTTACTAAAGGAGCTATCCACAGGCTTCCAATACAATCTCTAGTCTAATTTATGAACTCATTACAGAAACCCAACTTTTCCATCACCGAGAATAAAAAGGAGTGATGGATTCTATTGAAGGTGTTTTCCATGTCAAGTTTGATAATCATACCCGGCTACCCCATTTATTTCTTGAATGAATCGCCTCCTGAACAAGAATGATGTTGTCTATGATTTATCGATGCTTCATGAAACCAACTTGGTTTTTTGATAAGAAAAGTGCGAGGGCATCAACTGGGTATCATGTAACATGTCACCCAGATTATTGGGGCTGTGCAAATTTGAAAGGATCTGGTACTGCCAATCCCCATTTTATGAGTTTTGCGTGGGTGATATATGACAAACTACTTAGCATCAAACGCAAGAGGCTTACTCGTGTTAGTAGGCTACAGTTAATAAACTGTGTCATTTAATCATGTGGGAAAGTTGATTATATTGTTTCAAGAAACCTCAAAGGGATGGAGCCCTTGGAAGTCATCTCTATTCAGCGCGAGAATCATAAAGCCGTGCCTGTAAAATGCATTGTTTCACCGTCAGATGTGAAGTGGGTGGTCTCCAGAACAGCTAATATGGTTACTTGTGTTTATGTTTCAGGGTTTATGTGTCCTTTAATTTGAGAAAAACCATTTTTTTTCATCCACTGAGCGAGGATTTTCAATTCTTCACTTCCACTCAATAGGATATTTGGAAATATTTGTTATCTGAAAATATATAAGCAAGACCTATTTCCCTGTTTCCAACTAAGGTGATCAATAATAAGAGGGGTTGCTTCCTTTCACAGCTTTCAAATAGTAAAAGCTAGAACTACCCAATAAGTTGATTCTACCCTGAGAAGAGAATTCTTGTTGAATATTCCGGCAGAAAGCCAAATTTCCACCTCACACTGAAATATGAAATATGTATCCAAACGATTATAGCTCTAGAAGCAATATTCATAAATAGAGGATCTTAGACTGCCAATCCCCCATTAACCGTTGGGAGACAAATTACATTCCAGTTTACTAAATGGAATTTTCTTTCACTATTCCTCCCTCCTTGCCATAAAAACTTGTGAATTAACAAGCTCATCTGATTGAGCACAACTTTTGGGTCTAGAAGGTCAGAGTATAGGTAGACAGGAAGCAACGATAGAACATATTTAACTATCACAACACATCCTAATGAAGAGAGCCATTGAGCACCCTAGGCTTGAAATTTTCTTCGAAAATTTATTTAAGGTATTGATTCAACTCTCCATAGTAGAGGCACCGAACAAAATGGGGATTCCTAGATATTTAAATAATTTCCATTCCATTCTAAAGGGAATTCCAGAACCGTCACAATTTCATTAATATTTTGAAGTGGACAGTTCCATCCTATGATTAGGCTCTTTGTTTTATCAATGAAGCCCCCCAACAGGTCTAGATATTGATCAAACACTGGTCTGAATCGCCGAGCAATAATTTTGGAGGCTCCCCCTAACAACAACGTATCGTCAGCAAACTGGGAATGATACAAATATTTATTGTTATTTTCTATACTTAGTCCTCATATTCTCCCTTCTCTTCCCTTCTTCCCATCTCTAGGTTCCTTATTTAAGTTTTTTGCCACTAATATATTAAGGTTTCTACTAAGCTTGTATTTAAAGCCTGCCTCAAACCCCTAGACGTGGAGAAAAGATTACTGGGGAGTCCATTTACTAAAGGAGCTATCCACAGGCTTCCAATACAATCTCTAGTCCAATTTATGAACTCATTACAGAAACCCAACTTTTCCATCACCGAGAATAAAATGGAGTGATGGATTCTATTGAAGGTGTTTTCCATGTCATATTTGATAATCATACCTGGCTACCCCATTTCTTTCTTGAATGAATCGCCTCCTGAACAAGAATGATGTTGTCTATGATTTATCGATGCTTCATGAAACCAACTTGGTTTTTTGATAAGCAAAGTGCCAGGGCATCAAGTGGGTATCATGTAACATGTCACCCAGATTATTGGGGCTGTGCAAATTTGAAAGGTCTGGTACTACCGATCCCCATTTTATGAGTTTTGCGTGGGTGATATATGACAAACTACTTAGCATCAAACGCAAGAGGCTTACTCGTGTTATTAACACGAAATAAGAGGCTACAGTTAATAAATTCTGTCATTTAATCATGTGGGAAAGTTGATTATATTGTTTCAAGAAACCTCAAAGGGAAGGAGCCCTTGGAAGTCATCTCTATTCAGCGCGAGAATCATAAAACCGTGACTGTAAAATGCATTGTTTCACCGTCAGATGTGAAGTGGGTGGTCTCCAGGACAGCTAATATGGTTACTTATGTTTATGTTTCAGGGTCTATGTTTCACTATATTACTGAAAGAGATGGTGAATTACTTTTATTTTTCTAGGTGACGAGAAAATTATACATGGTTGGTTACATTGGCAAAAGGCACCATGCTCTGCCATGATTCCTCTACCTAGAATATAAATTTAATTAATCTTTGAATATAATCAATAGTGACATGTATATTTCCGAGCAGAGTTTGATAGGATATGAGTGTAAATGGTAAATCCATTTTTGTCAAATAGCTTAAGGTGAAAAGAGGCATATTTGCAAACGTGTAAGGTGAAAAGAGTCATATTTGCAAACGTGTAAGGTGAAAAGAGGACAATGACAATTCAATTGGATGCTTATATCACAGTGCAACAACTCACCAGAGATTTTGGCACTTCCAAAATCACATAACATTAGCGGATGATTGTGAGGATTGACCTGTTCAAAATATCATTTCAGAAATATTTGACAAGCTCATTGGGGTACAAAAACCATGCTACTCATGAATAATAAAGTACGTTAATTGTATAGCAAACAGACCCTCTTTCCAACCACAAATGTGACAAGAATCCAACAAGAATTTCAGGCACAATGAAAATTCTTTGTGTTGGAATGTTCCATTGGTTTGTTTTGCCCAATTTTAAATTAAACCAGATCATCCAAAACAGTGACAGTTCCAGATCAATCAACACTCTAACTGAATTGTACAGAAGACTTCGGCAAGGGAGGGAAGTGTGCTACAGGTTTAGGCAACTTCTATAAACAACCGTTTATCACTCAAGTCTAATTATCCCAAACCAGCTTTAAATGAATCACCAGCTCTAGGTTGATCCAACCCTTCCATACCCCTTTGATATCCCATTTTTATATGTCCTTTAATTTGAGAAAAACCATTTTCTTTTATCCACTGAACGAGGATTTTGAATTCTTCACTTCCACTCAATAGGATATTTGGAAATATTTGTTATCTCAAAATATATAAGCAAGACCTATTTCCCCGTTTCCAACTAAGGTGATCAATAATAAGAGGGGTTGCTTCCTTTCACAGCTTTCAAATAGTAAAAGCTAGACCTGCCCAATAAGTTGATTCTGCCCTGAGAAGAGAATTCTTGTTGAATATTCCGGCAGAAAGCCAAATTTCCACCACACATTGAAATCTGAAATAAGTATCCAAACGATTGTAGCTCTAGGAGCAATATTCATAAATAGAGGGTCTTAGACTGCCAATCCCCCATTAACCGTTGGGAGACAAATTACATTCCAGTTTACTAAATGGAATTTTCTTTCATTATTCCTCCCTCCTTGCCATAGAAACTTGTGAATTAACAAGCTCATCTGATTGAGCACAACTTTTGGGTCTAGAAGGTCAGAGTATAGGTAGACAGGAAGCGACAATAGAACATATTTAACTATCACAACACATCCTAATGAAGAGAGCCATTGAGCACCCCAGGCTTGAAATTTCTTCGAAAATTTATTTGAGGTATTGATTCAACTCTCCATATTAGAGGCACCGATCAAAATGGGGATTCCTAGATATTTAAATAATTTCCATTTCATTCTAAAGGGAATCCCAAAACCGTCACAATTTCATTAATATTTTGAAGTGGACAGTTCCATCCTATGATTAGGCTCTTTGTTTTATCAATGAAGCCCCCCAATAGGTCTAGATATTGATCAAACACTGGTTTGAATCACTGAGCAATAATTTTGGAGGCTCCCCCTAACAGCAATGTATCGTCACCAAACTGGGAATGATACACATATTTATTGTTGTTTTCTATACTTAGTCCTCATATTCTCCCTTCTCTTCCCTTCTTCCCATCTCTAGGTTCCTTATTAAGTTTTCTGCCACTAATCTATTAAGGTTTCTACTACTAGGAGCTTGTATTGAAAGCCTGCCTCAAACCCCTAGACGTGGAGAAAATATTACAGGGGAGTCCATTTACTAAAGGAGCTATCCACAGGCTTCCAATACAATCTCTAGTCCAATTTATGAACTCATTACAGAAACCCAACTTTTCCATCACCGAGAATAAAAAGGAGTGATGGATTCTATTGAAGGTGTTTTCCATGTCATATTTGATAATCATACCCAGCTACCCCATTTTTTCTTGAATGAATCGCCTCCTGAACAAGAATGATGTTGTCTATGATTTATCGATGCTTCATGAAACCAACTTGGTTTTTTGATAAGCAAAGTGCCAGGGCATCAACTGGGTATCATGTAACATGTCACCCAGATTATTGGGCCTGTGCAAATTTGAAAGGATCTGGTACTACCGATCCCCATTTTATGAGTTTTGCGTGGGTGATATATGACAAACTACTTAGCATAAAACGCAAGAGGCTTACTCGTGTTAATAGGCTACAGTTAATAAACTGTGTCATTTAATCATGTGGGAAAGTTGATTATATTGTTTCAAGAAACCTCAAAGGGATGGAGCCCTTGGAAGTCATCTCTATTCAGCGCGAGAATCATAAAAGCGTGCCTGTAAAATGCATTGTTTCACCGTCAGATGTGAAGTGGGTGGTCTCCAGGAAAGCTAATATCGTTACCTGTGTTTATGTTTCAGGGTTTAAATTATGTTTCACTATATTACTGACAGAGATGGTGAATTACTTTTATTTTTCTAGGTGACGAGCAAATTATACATGGTTGGTTACATTGGAAAAAGGTGCCATGCTCTGCCATGATTCCTCTACCTAGAATATAAATTTAATTAATCTTTGAATATAATCAATAGTGATTTGTATATTTCCGAGCAGAGTTTGATAGGATATGAGTGTAAATGGTAAATCCATTTTTGTCAAATAGCTTAAGGTGAAAAGAGGCATGTTTGCAAACGTGTAAGGTGAAAAGAGGACAATGACAATTCAATTGGATGCTTATATCACAGTGCAACAACTCACCAGAGCTTTTGACACTTCCAAAATCACATAACTTTAGCTGATGATTGTGAGGATTGACCTGTTCAAAATATCATTTCAGAAATATTTGACAAGCTCATTGGGGTACAAAAACCATGCTACTCATGAACAATAGAGTACGTTAATTGTATAGCAAACAGACCCTCTTTCCAACCACAAATTTGACAAGAATCCAGCAAGAATTTCAGGCACAATGAAAATTTTGTGTGTTGGAATGATTCCATTGGTTTGTTTTTCCCAATTTTAAATTAAACCAGATCATCCAAAACAGTGAGAGTTCCAGATCAATCAACACTCTGACTGAATTGTACAGCAAACTTCGGCAGGGTAGGGAAGTTTGCTACAGGTTTAGGCAGCTCCTATAAACAACCATTTATCACTCAAGTCTAATTATCCCAAACCAGCTTTGAATGAATCACCATCTCTAGGTTGATCCAACCCTTCAATACCCCTTTGATATCCCATTTTTATATATCCTTTAATTTGAGAAAAACCATTTTTTTCCATCCACTGAGCGAGGATTTTGAATTCTTCACTTCCACTCAATAGGATATTTGGAAATATTTGTTATCTCAAAATATATAAGCAAGACCTATTTCCCCGTTTCCAACTAAGGTGATCAATAATAAGAGGGGTTGCTTCCTTTCAAACCCCTAGACGTGGAGAAAAGATTGCAGGGGAGTCCATTTACTAAAGGAGCTATCCACAGGCTTCCAATACAATCTCTAGTCCAATTTATGAACTCATTACAGAAACCCAACTTTTCCATCACCGAGAATAAAAAGGAGTGATGGATTCTATTGAAGGTGTTTTCCATGTCAAGTTTGATAATCATACCCGGCTAACCCCATTTCTTTCTTGAATGAATCGCCTCATGAACAAGAATGATGTTGTCTATGATTTATCTATGCTTCATGAAACCAACTTGGTTTTTTGATATGATTGTAGGGAAAATGTTTTTGAGCATAATAGTTAAAATTTTTGTTAGAAACATCTAGGCCAAATTACACATTGAGATTGTCCAGAATTGAGAGAATGAGGACAACTATGTCTCCTTTAGAATTAGAGCTAAAAGGATGAGTTGGTATTGTCCCCAAACCTTCATTTAAATATGGAGGAGTTAAGCATTCACATTAAAAATTATAAAGAAGTCATCCAATCCCAGATCTTTAACCATGTTTAGGGACTAGATGGTTTCAATTGCGTCATCTTCCTTAATCGGCTTAACCAGATGAGAAAATTCCTGATACAAAATGATGGAGTTGAGACATGAGATGAAGTATTTCTACATTTCTGAGCCATTTACTTTGTCTCTAGAATATGGATTCTTGAAGAAGCAAAAGTCCTCTCTTAATTTCCTAGGAAAAACATATTTTAAGGTGACCTCCAGAAGAAATTTCCTTTACTCGATTCCCAGTTTCTCTTTATTTAGTATGCTTGTGAAAAAAGATGTATTTATATCACATGCCTTTAACCATAGGCTTCAAGACATCAGATGCCAATATTCTTCCTCCTTTCCTGTTGATTTTAAATATTTGGTTACTAGGTTTTTTTTCTTCTTCTAAGTTCTTGTGAGTGATTGGTCTGGACTCCATCAAGCCTTGATGATCTTCGATCTTTTGAATTATTTCTTTTATCTCTTGCTACAGGGGCCTGTAATTGATTTTGTCTCGGGTTCTAAGAGCATAATTCACCTCCTTCATATTTTATTCCCAAACAAAGGTAAAAGACTTGCAAATTGGCATAGCCCAAGCATGAGTTATCAGGTTAGCCTCCCTTTCCTTCTGGAGCCCCCCGGAATTAAACCAGAAAGGAATCAGATCTAAATCTTATGGAGAGTCCAAATCCAACCTGATGGGTTTGTGATCAGAATCCCCTTGAGCCAGAATACTAGAAAGACATTATATGCCATTTACCAACCAATTACTATGAAAGCGGTCTAACTTTGCTGCAATGTTGTCACTTCTCCAATTTTTCCAAGTATACTTACCCTTTTTTGAAAACCATTGAGAAGCTCCCACTCACTGATGATATCTTCCATTCTTTCACAGTGAGGATCCCTTACAATGCTTCCAACATGTTTTTCTAAGAAAGATACAAGAGAGGCTAAATCAAAGCAAACTATCAAACTTGGAAACCAACCTCAGATCACAAAATTTCTTTGAAACGTGGGCAACAAAGAAAATGTGAGATGTAAGGCTGGAGGAGGTAAGTATGCTCTCTGAAAATCTAATTGAAAATTACATCATTGAATATTAGGGAACTTGGAGACCTCATCAAACCAAAGATAGTAAAAGCAGTAAAATAATTAGTGAATTTGAGGAAGCTGCAGGTCTTATTTCTCCAAGAAATAAAACTCGCTGAAGAAGAGACCATGGCCTTGTCACAAACAATTTGGAAAAATAGTTTGGTACCTTGGGTGTAGCACAAAGATCTCAGGGAGATTTTGGTGACATTTGCAGCCTTTGGTAAAAATACCGATTTACGCTAATATATAATGTCAAATTATGTTTTTGGGTGGCTGTCAAAGTAGAAGATAAGGAGTCAAAAGAATCATTGTCCCTTATAAATGTTTATATGTCCCAGTGTGTAGAGTGAAAAAGGAGATTTTTGGTACTCTTTTAACACTCATAAAGGAGGGTCATATGTCCCAGTGTGTAGAGTGAAAAAGGAGATTTTTGGTACTCTTTTAACACTCATAAAGGAGGGTCACTAGCACATAGATAATGTGATAGGGTGTGCTTTTAACACAATTATTTTCAATTTTGAAAAACATACTGGAAGCATTGTAAGTGATCTTCATTGTGAAAAAATGGAAGATTTCATCAGTGATTGGGAGCTTCTTAATGGTTTTCAAAAAATGGTAAGTATACTTGGAAAAATTGGATAAGTGACATTTCCCACATTCCAGCAAAGTTAGACCGCTTTCTCATCCTTAGTAATTGGTTGGTAAAGCAGTAGATTAGTATGTTAGACATATTTTCATTCAGGATCATTATGATTTTGTTTCATGATGACTCAAGATGGAAAATTAGTTTTGTTTCTATGAATTATCGTTTTCCATTACCTAACAGGTATAGAGCATTGTAGTGTGCATTTAATATTATGATCCTCATGAAACATGTTACTAATTTGTAGTATGCATTTAATATTTTGGATGTTATTCCAAAAAAGAAATGAACATTGCCTAGTTGTTTAAATGACTAATCACAATTCTTCAATTCCATTTTGTTTACTAGTTTTTTTATCTTCAAAGATTGTTTATATATCATGATGCTTCTCGAATTTATGTCTTACAACGTTTCCTTTGCAACATTTGGTGCAATTGCTAGTTTACTTCATCTGTATATGATTTAGGTTTATAATTTTGAGTTCAACCAGGATAATATTTTCACTAGGATTTTCTCTCTTAAACATTGTGATATTTTAAATTAACTTTAGAAACTAAGTAATTTATATCAGCAAAAACGATTGTGTAAAAGATACCCCAGAGAGAATTAAGATAATGATGACTTTAAAAATTATATACTAATGAGTGGTATTATGGTTTGGCTTGGCTTGCAACCTCTTCCAGCCTTGTAGCTGTATGCTTTGACTCTTGTTCTTCAATTTCCATATTTTCAAAATTATATTTTCAAATTCTTATAAAAATCAATCAACATTAAATACCTTTATCTACTACCCTGCTTCCCATGTAATTTATTTAACACTAAACCACGCAAATTTTGGTGTCTTATCTTTTCAAAACATTAAATCTATTTATAACTTAAAAAATTTATTTTAAACAAAAAAAATCAAAATTATATCTTCAAATTTTTATAAAAGGAATTAACATTTAAATACCTTTGGTGTCTTTCTTTTCAACCATTAAAATCTATTTATAAATTAAAAAAATTATTTTAAACAAAAAAAATAATTCAAATTATATCTTCAATTTTTTATAAAAATCAATTAACATTAAATACCTTTATCTACAACTCCAGCTTCCCATGTAATCTACTTAATACCAAAACACACAAATATGGAATTTGGATGTCTTATCTTTTCAAAACATTAAATCCATTTATAAATTTTAAAAATGATTTTAAACAAAAAAAATGTAATTCAAAATTATATCTTCAAATTCTTATAAAAATCAATTAACATTAAATACCTTTATCTACTACCCTTGCTTCCCATGTAATCTATTTAACACCAAAACACACAAATTTGGGTGTCTTATCTTTTCAAAACATTAAATCTATTTATAAATTCAAAAAATTATTTTAAACAAAAAAAAAAATTCAAATTCATATCTTCAAATTTTTATAAAAATCAATTAACATTAAATACCTTTGGGTGTCTTACCTTTTCAAAAAATGAAATCTATTTATAAATTAAAAAAAATTATTTAAAAAAATTCAAAATTGTATCTTCAATTTTTTATAAAAATCAATTAACATTAAATACCTTTATCTACCAATGTGGCTTCCCATGTAATCTATTTAATATAAAAACACACAAATATGGAATTTGGGTGTCTTACCTTTTCAAACCATTAAATCCATTTATAAATTTAAAAAATTATTTTAAACAAAAAAAAAATAATAATTCAAAATTATATTTTCAAATTCTTATAAAAATCAATGAACATTAAATAACTTTCTCCACTACCCTTGATTCCCATGTAATCTTTTTAACACCAAAACACACAAATTTGGGTGTCTTATCTTTTCAAAACATTGTATCTATTTATAAATTAAAAAAAAAAAAAAATTTAAACAAAAAAATAATTCAAAATTATATCTTCAAATTTTTATAAAATCAATTAACATTATAGATAGATCATTTGGAGAGTGAAAACATCTTTTCGGAGGAGAGAGCGAGGCACGAGGTATGAGGGTTTCAGAGAAAGGGAAGGGCTGAACAAACATCCCTACATGCAACATTGGAGCAAAGAAGAAGCGCCGGGAGCTTACACACATCTGCGGGAGGTTAAGTCGGAGATCTGCATACATTCGTTGAGGAGAGGGAGCAGGAAGAAGCAGGCGCTGAAGGTTTAATGGCAGAAGGTGTGGGGAGGGGAGAGATCCCCTCATATAAGAATATGCAACGGGAAAGGCAAGCAGGGAACGAGCGCGGAATGGGCTTAAGGCAAACAACAGAGAGTTCCCAGCAAAGGGAACCTGTTGGGTCCCTATAATACTAGTGATTACCCCATTACTATTGTAGTTATACCCCTTATTAATATTGTTGTGCCCCTATTGCCCCCATATTGTTATCACTGTGCCCACGTGTAAGGTGAAAAGAGGACAATGACAATTCAATTGGATGCTTATATCACAGTGCAACAACTCACCAGAGCTTTTGGCACTTCCAAAATCACATAACTTTAGCTGATGATTGTGAGGATTGACCTGTTCAAAATATTATTTCAGAAATATTTGACAAGCTCATTGGGGTATAAAAACCATGCTACTCATGAACAATAGAGTACGTTAATTATATAGCAAAAAGACCCTCTTTCCAACCACAAATTTGACAAGAATCTACCAAGAATTTAAGGCACAGTGAAAATTCTGTGTGTTGGAATGATTCCATTGGTTTGTTTTGCCAAGGGAGGGAAGTTTGCTACAGGTTTAGGCAGCTCTTATAAACAACCATTTATCACTCAAGTCTAATTATCCCAAACCAGCTTTAAATGAATCACCAGCTCTAGGTTGATCCGACCCTTCCATACCCCTTTGATATCCCATTTTTATGTGTCCTTTAATTTGAGAAAAATCATTTTTTTTCATCCACTGAGCGAGGATTTTGAATTCTTCACTTCCACTCAATAGGATATTTGGAAATATTTGTTATCTCAAAATATATAAGCAAGACCTATTTCCCTGTTTCCAACTAAGGTGATCAATAATAAGAGGGGTTGCTTCCTTTCATAGCTTTCAAATAGTAAAAGCTAGAACTGCCCAATAAGTTGATTCTACCCTGAGAAGAGAATTCTTGTTGAATATTCCGGCAGAAAGCCAAATTTCCACCTCACACTGAAATCTGAAATATGTATCCAAACGATTGTAGGTCTAGAAGCAATATTCATAAATAGAGGATCTTAGACTGCCAATCCCCCATTAACCGTTGGGAGACAAATTAACAGGCTCATCTGATTGAGCACAACTTTTGGGTCTAGAAGGTCAGAGTATAGGTAGACAGGAAGCAACGATAGAACATATTTAACTATCACAACACATCCTAATGAAGAGAGCCATTGAGCACCCCAGGCTTGAAATTTCTTCGAAAATTTATTTAAGGTATTGATTCAACTCTCCATATTAGAGGCACCGAACAAAATGGGGATTCCTAGATATTTAAATAATTTCCATTCCATTCTAAAGGGAATTCCAGAACCGTCACAATTTCATTAATATTTTGAAGTGGACAGTTCCATCCTATGATTAGGCTCTTTGTTTTATCAATGAAGCCCCCCAACAGGTCTAGATATTGATCAAACACTGGTTTGAATCGTCGAGCAATAATTTTGGAGGCTCCCCCTAACAACAATGTATCGTCAGCAAACTGGGAATGATACACATATTTATTGTTGTTTTCTATACTTAGTACTCATATTCTCCCTTCTCTTCCCATCTCTAGGTTCCTTATTTAAGTTTTTTGCCACTAATATATTAAGGTTTCTACTAAGCTTGTATTTAAAGCCTGCCTCAAACCCCTAGACGTGGAGAAAAGATTATAGGGGAGTCCATTTACTAAAGGAGCTATCCACAGGCTTCCAATACAATCTCTAGTCCAATTTATGAACTCATTACAGAAACCCAACTTTTCCATCACCGAGAATAAAAAGGAGTGAACTCATTACAAAAACCCAAATTTTCCATCACCGAGAATAAAAAGGAGTGGTGGATTCTATTGAAGGTGTTTTCCATGTCATATTTGATAATCATACCCGGCTACCCCATTTCTTTCTTGAATGAATCACCTCCTGAACAAGAATGATGTTGTCTATGATTTATCGATGCTTCATGAAACCAACTTGGTTTTTTGAGAAGCAAAGTGCCAGGGCATCAACTGGGTATCATGTAACATGTCACCCAGATTATTGGGGCTGTGCAAATTTGAAAGAATCTGGTACTACCGATCCCCATTTTATGAGTTTTGCGTGGGTCATATATGACAAACTACTTAGCATCAAACGCAAGAGGCTTACTCGTGTTATTAACACGAAATAAGAAGCTACAGTTAATAAATTCTGTCATTTAATCATGTGGGAAAGTTGATTATATTGTTTCAAGAAACCTCAAAGGGAAGGAGCCCTTGGAAGTCATCTCTATTCAGCGCGAGAATCATAAAACCGTGACTGTAAAATGCATTGTTTCACCGTCAGATGTGAAGTGGGTGGTCTCCAGGACAGCTAATATGGTTACTTATGTTTATGTTTCAAGGTCTATGTTTCACTACATTACTGATAGAGATGGTGAATTACTTTTATTTTTCTAGGTGACGAGCAAATTATACATGGTTGGTTACATTAGCAAAAGGCACCATGCTCTGCCATGATTCCTCTACCTAGAATATAAATTTAATTAATCTTTGAATATAATCAATAGTGACTTGTATATTTCCGAGCAGAGTTTGATAGGATATGAGTGTAAATGGTAAATCCATTTTTGTCAAATAGCTTAAGGTGAAAAGAGGCATATTTGCAAACGTGTAAGGTGAAAAGAGGACAATGACAATTCAATTGGATGCTTATATCACAGTGCAACAACTCACGAGAGCTTTTGGCACTTCCCAAATCACATAACTTTAGCGGATGATTGTGAGAATTGACCTGTTCAAAATATCATTTCAGAAATATTTGACAAGCTCATTGGGGTACAAAAACCATGCTACTCATGAACAATAGAGTACGTTAATTGTATAGAAAACAGACCCTCTTTCCAACCACAAATGTGACAAGAATCCAGCAAGAATTTCAGGCACAGTGAAAATTATCTGTGTTGGAATGTTCCATTGGTTTGTTTTGCCCAATTTTAAATTAAACCAGATCATCCAAAACAGTGAGAGTTCCAGATCAATCAACACTCTGACTGAATTTACAGCAGACTTCGGCAAGGGAGGGAAGTCTGCTACAGGTTTAGGCAACTGCTATAAACAACCGTTTATCACTCAAGTATAATTATCCCAAACCAGCTTTAAATGAATCACCAGCTCTAGGTTGATCCAACCCTTCCATACCCCTTTGATATCCCATTTTTATATGTCCTTTAATTTGAGAAAAACCATTTTCTTTTATCCACTGAGCGA
Organism: Pinus taeda; assembly: GCA_000404065.3. Taxonomy (NCBI): domain Eukaryota; kingdom Viridiplantae; phylum Streptophyta; class Pinopsida; order Pinales; family Pinaceae; genus Pinus; species Pinus taeda. The sequence goes on along the minus strand of APFE031528497.1, from coordinate 10,721 downwards.
CGATTTTGAATTCTTCACTTCCACTCAATAGGATATTTGGAAATATTTGTTATCTCAAAATATATAAGCAAGACCTATTTCCCCGTTTTCAACTAAGGTGATCAATAATAAGAGGGGTTGCTTCCTTTCACAACTTTCAAATAGTAAAAGCTAGACCTGCCCAATAAGTTGATTCTACCCTGAGAAGAGAATTCTTGTTGAATATTCCGGCAGAAAGCCAAATTTCCACCACACACTGAAATCTGAAATAAGTATCCAAACGATTGTAGCTCTAGGAGCAATATTCATAAATAGAGGGTCTTAGACTGCCAATCCCCCATTAACCGTTGGGAGACAAATTACATTCCAGTTTACTAAATGGAATTTTCTTTCATTATTCCTCCCTCCTTGCCATAGAAACTTGTGAATTAATAAGCTCATATGATTGAGCACAACTTTTGGGTCTAGAAGGTCAGAGTATAGGTAGACAGGAAGCGACAATAGAACATATTTAACTATCACAACACATCCTAATGAAGAGAGCCATTGAGCACCCCAGGCTTGAAATTTCTTCGAAAATTTATTTGAGGTATTGATTCAACTCTCCATATTAGAGGCACCGATCAAAATGGGGATTCCTAGATATTTAAATAATTTCCATTTCATTCTAAAGGGAATCCCAAAACCGTCACAATTTCATTAATATTTTGAAATGGACAGTTCCATCCTATGATTAGGCTCTTTGTTTTATCAATGAAGCCCCCCAATAGGTCTAGATATTTATCAAACACTGGTTTGAATCACTGAGCAATAATTTTGGAGGCTCCCCCTAACAGCAATGTATCGTCACCAAACTGAGAATGATACACATATTTATTGTTGTTTTCTATACTTAGTCCTCATATTCTCCCTTCTCTTCCCTTCTTCCCATCTCTGGGTTCCTTATTAAGTTTTCTGCCACTAATCTATTAAGGTTTCTACTACTAGGAGCTTGTATTGAAAGCCTGCCTCAAACCCCTAGACGTGGAGAAAAGATTACAGGGGAGTCCATTTACTAAAGGAGCTATCCACAGGCTTCCAATACAATCTCTAGTCTAATTTATGAACTCATTACAGAAACCCAACTTTTCCATCACCGAGAATAAAAAGGAGTGATGGATTCTATTGAAGGTGTTTTCCATGTCAAGTTTGATAATCATACCCGGCTACCCCATTTATTTCTTGAATGAATCGCCTCCTGAACAAGAATGATGTTGTCTATGATTTATCGATGCTTCATGAAACCAACTTGGTTTTTTGATAAGAAAAGTGCGAGGGCATCAACTGGGTATCATGTAACATGTCACCCAGATTATTGGGGCTGTGCAAATTTGAAAGGATCTGGTACTGCCAATCCCCATTTTATGAGTTTTGCGTGGGTGATATATGACAAACTACTTAGCATCAAACGCAAGAGGCTTACTCGTGTTAGTAGGCTACAGTTAATAAACTGTGTCATTTAATCATGTGGGAAAGTTGATTATATTGTTTCAAGAAACCTCAAAGGGATGGAGCCCTTGGAAGTCATCTCTATTCAGCGCGAGAATCATAAAGCCGTGCCTGTAAAATGCATTGTTTCACCGTCAGATGTGAAGTGGGTGGTCTCCAGAACAGCTAATATGGTTACTTGTGTTTATGTTTCAGGGTTTATGTGTCCTTTAATTTGAGAAAAACCATTTTTTTTCATCCACTGAGCGAGGATTTTCAATTCTTCACTTCCACTCAATAGGATATTTGGAAATATTTGTTATCTGAAAATATATAAGCAAGACCTATTTCCCTGTTTCCAACTAAGGTGATCAATAATAAGAGGGGTTGCTTCCTTTCACAGCTTTCAAATAGTAAAAGCTAGAACTACCCAATAAGTTGATTCTACCCTGAGAAGAGAATTCTTGTTGAATATTCCGGCAGAAAGCCAAATTTCCACCTCACACTGAAATATGAAATATGTATCCAAACGATTATAGCTCTAGAAGCAATATTCATAAATAGAGGATCTTAGACTGCCAATCCCCCATTAACCGTTGGGAGACAAATTACATTCCAGTTTACTAAATGGAATTTTCTTTCACTATTCCTCCCTCCTTGCCATAAAAACTTGTGAATTAACAAGCTCATCTGATTGAGCACAACTTTTGGGTCTAGAAGGTCAGAGTATAGGTAGACAGGAAGCAACGATAGAACATATTTAACTATCACAACACATCCTAATGAAGAGAGCCATTGAGCACCCTAGGCTTGAAATTTTCTTCGAAAATTTATTTAAGGTATTGATTCAACTCTCCATAGTAGAGGCACCGAACAAAATGGGGATTCCTAGATATTTAAATAATTTCCATTCCATTCTAAAGGGAATTCCAGAACCGTCACAATTTCATTAATATTTTGAAGTGGACAGTTCCATCCTATGATTAGGCTCTTTGTTTTATCAATGAAGCCCCCCAACAGGTCTAGATATTGATCAAACACTGGTCTGAATCGCCGAGCAATAATTTTGGAGGCTCCCCCTAACAACAACGTATCGTCAGCAAACTGGGAATGATACAAATATTTATTGTTATTTTCTATACTTAGTCCTCATATTCTCCCTTCTCTTCCCTTCTTCCCATCTCTAGGTTCCTTATTTAAGTTTTTTGCCACTAATATATTAAGGTTTCTACTAAGCTTGTATTTAAAGCCTGCCTCAAACCCCTAGACGTGGAGAAAAGATTACTGGGGAGTCCATTTACTAAAGGAGCTATCCACAGGCTTCCAATACAATCTCTAGTCCAATTTATGAACTCATTACAGAAACCCAACTTTTCCATCACCGAGAATAAAATGGAGTGATGGATTCTATTGAAGGTGTTTTCCATGTCATATTTGATAATCATACCTGGCTACCCCATTTCTTTCTTGAATGAATCGCCTCCTGAACAAGAATGATGTTGTCTATGATTTATCGATGCTTCATGAAACCAACTTGGTTTTTTGATAAGCAAAGTGCCAGGGCATCAAGTGGGTATCATGTAACATGTCACCCAGATTATTGGGGCTGTGCAAATTTGAAAGGTCTGGTACTACCGATCCCCATTTTATGAGTTTTGCGTGGGTGATATATGACAAACTACTTAGCATCAAACGCAAGAGGCTTACTCGTGTTATTAACACGAAATAAGAGGCTACAGTTAATAAATTCTGTCATTTAATCATGTGGGAAAGTTGATTATATTGTTTCAAGAAACCTCAAAGGGAAGGAGCCCTTGGAAGTCATCTCTATTCAGCGCGAGAATCATAAAACCGTGACTGTAAAATGCATTGTTTCACCGTCAGATGTGAAGTGGGTGGTCTCCAGGACAGCTAATATGGTTACTTATGTTTATGTTTCAGGGTCTATGTTTCACTATATTACTGAAAGAGATGGTGAATTACTTTTATTTTTCTAGGTGACGAGAAAATTATACATGGTTGGTTACATTGGCAAAAGGCACCATGCTCTGCCATGATTCCTCTACCTAGAATATAAATTTAATTAATCTTTGAATATAATCAATAGTGACATGTATATTTCCGAGCAGAGTTTGATAGGATATGAGTGTAAATGGTAAATCCATTTTTGTCAAATAGCTTAAGGTGAAAAGAGGCATATTTGCAAACGTGTAAGGTGAAAAGAGTCATATTTGCAAACGTGTAAGGTGAAAAGAGGACAATGACAATTCAATTGGATGCTTATATCACAGTGCAACAACTCACCAGAGATTTTGGCACTTCCAAAATCACATAACATTAGCGGATGATTGTGAGGATTGACCTGTTCAAAATATCATTTCAGAAATATTTGACAAGCTCATTGGGGTACAAAAACCATGCTACTCATGAATAATAAAGTACGTTAATTGTATAGCAAACAGACCCTCTTTCCAACCACAAATGTGACAAGAATCCAACAAGAATTTCAGGCACAATGAAAATTCTTTGTGTTGGAATGTTCCATTGGTTTGTTTTGCCCAATTTTAAATTAAACCAGATCATCCAAAACAGTGACAGTTCCAGATCAATCAACACTCTAACTGAATTGTACAGAAGACTTCGGCAAGGGAGGGAAGTGTGCTACAGGTTTAGGCAACTTCTATAAACAACCGTTTATCACTCAAGTCTAATTATCCCAAACCAGCTTTAAATGAATCACCAGCTCTAGGTTGATCCAACCCTTCCATACCCCTTTGATATCCCATTTTTATATGTCCTTTAATTTGAGAAAAACCATTTTCTTTTATCCACTGAACGAGGATTTTGAATTCTTCACTTCCACTCAATAGGATATTTGGAAATATTTGTTATCTCAAAATATATAAGCAAGACCTATTTCCCCGTTTCCAACTAAGGTGATCAATAATAAGAGGGGTTGCTTCCTTTCACAGCTTTCAAATAGTAAAAGCTAGACCTGCCCAATAAGTTGATTCTGCCCTGAGAAGAGAATTCTTGTTGAATATTCCGGCAGAAAGCCAAATTTCCACCACACATTGAAATCTGAAATAAGTATCCAAACGATTGTAGCTCTAGGAGCAATATTCATAAATAGAGGGTCTTAGACTGCCAATCCCCCATTAACCGTTGGGAGACAAATTACATTCCAGTTTACTAAATGGAATTTTCTTTCATTATTCCTCCCTCCTTGCCATAGAAACTTGTGAATTAACAAGCTCATCTGATTGAGCACAACTTTTGGGTCTAGAAGGTCAGAGTATAGGTAGACAGGAAGCGACAATAGAACATATTTAACTATCACAACACATCCTAATGAAGAGAGCCATTGAGCATCCCAGGCTTGAAATTTCTTCGAAAATTTATTTGAGGTATTGATTCAACTCTCCATATTAGAGGCACCGATCAAAATGGGGATTCCTAGATATTTAAATAATTTCCATTCCATTCTAAAGGGAATCCAAAAACCGTCACAATTTCATTAATATTTTGAAGTGGACAGTTCCATCCTATGATTAGGCTCTTTGTTTTATCAATGAAGCCCCCCAATAGGTCTAGATATTGATCAAACACTGGTTTGAATCACCGAGCAATAATTTTGGAGGCTCCCCCTAACAACAATGTATCGTCACCAAACTGGGAATGATACACATATTTATTGTTGTTTTCTATACTTAGTCCTCATATTCTCCCTTCTCTTCCCTTCTTCCCATCTCTAGGTTCCTTATTAAGTTTTCTGCCACTAATCTATTAAGGTTTCTACTACTAGGAGCTTGTATTGAAAGCCTGCCTCAAACCCCCAGACGTGGAGAAAAGATTACAGGGGAGTCCATTTACTAAAGGAGCTATCCACAGGCTTCCAATACAATCTCTAGTCCAATTTATGAACTCATTACAGAAACCCAACTTTTCCATCACCGAGAATAAAAAGGAGTGATGGATTCTATTGAAGGTGTTTTCCATGTCATGTTTGATAATCATTCCTGGCTACCCCATTTATTTCTTGAATAAATCTTCTCCTGAACAAGAATGATGTTGTCTATGATTTATCGATGCTTCATGAAACCAACTTGGTTTCTTGATAAGCAAAGTGCCAGGGCATCAACTCGGTATCATGTAACATGTCACCCAGATTATTGGGGCTGTGCAAATTTGAAAGGATCTGGTATTACCAATCCCCATTTTATGAGTTTTGCGTGGGTGATATATGACAAACTACTTAGCATCAAACACAAGAGGCTTACTCGTGTTAGTAGGCTACAGTTAATAAACTGTGTCATTTAATCATGTGGGAAAGTTGATTATATTGTTTCAAGAAACCTCAAAGGGATGGAGCCCTTAGAAGTCATCTCTATTCAGCGCGAGAATCATAAAACCGTGCCTTTAAAATGCATTGTTTCATCGTCAGATGTGAAGTGGGTGGTCTCCAGGACAGCTAATATGGTTACTTGTGTTTATGTTTCAGGGTTTAAATTATGTTTCACTATATTACTGACAAAGATGGTGAATTACTTTTATTTTTCTAGGTAACGAGCAAATTATACATGGTTGGTTACATTGGCAAAAGGCGCCATGCTCTGCCATGATTCCTCTACCTAGAATATAAATTTAATTAATCTTTGAATATAATCAACAGTGATTTGTATATTTCTGAGCAGAGTTTGATAGGATATGAGTGTAAATGGATTTCTGAGCAGAGTTTGATAGGATATGAGTGTAAATGGTAAATCCATTTTTGTCAAATAGCTTAAGGTGAAAAGAGGCATATTTGCAAACGTGTAAGGTGAAAAGAGGACAATGACAATTCAATTGGATGCTTATATCACAGTGCAGCAACTCACTAGAGCTTTTGGCACTTTCAAAATCACATAACTTTAAATGATGATTGTGAGGATTGACCTGTTCAAAATATCATTTCAGAAATATTTGACAAGCTCGTTGGGGTACAAAAACCATGCTACTCATGAACAATAGAGTACGTTAATTGTATAGCAAACGGACCCTCTTTCCAACCACAAATTTGACAAGAATCCAGCAAGAATTTCAGGCACAATGAAAATTCTGTGTGTTGGAATGATTCCATTGGTTTGTTTTTCCCAATTTTAAATTAAACCAGATCATCCAAAACAGTGAGAGTTCCAGATCAATCAACACTCTCACTGAATTGTACAGCAGACTTCGGCAGGCTAGGGAAGTCTGCTACAGGTTTAGGCAGCTCCTATAAACAACCATTTATCACTCAAGTCTATTTCCCCGTTTCCAACTAAGGTGATCAATAATAAGAGGGGTTGCTTCCTTTCAAACCCCTAGACGTGGAGAAAAGATTGCAGGGGAGTCCATTTACTAAAGGAACTATCCACAGGCTTCCAATACAATCTCTAATCCAATTTATGAACTCATTACAGAAACCCAACTTTTCCATCACCAAGAATAAAAAGGAGTGATGGATTCTATTGAAGGTGTTTTCCATGTCAAGTTTGATAATCATACCCGGCTAACCCCATTTCTTTCTTGAATGAATCGCCTCATGAACAAGAATGATGTTGTCCATGATTTATCTATGCTTCATGAAACCAACTTGGTTTTTTGATATGATTGTAGGGAAAATCTTTTTGAGCATAATACTTAAATTTTTTGTTAGAAACATCTAGGCCAAATTACACATTGATATTGTCCAGAATTGAGAGAATGAGGACAACTATGTCTCCTTCAGAATTAGAGCTAAAAGGATGAGTTGGTATTGTCCCCAAACCTTCATTTAAATATGGAGGAGTTAAGCATTCACATTAAAAATTATAAAGAAGTCATCCAATCCCAGATCTTTAACAATGTTTAGGGACTAGATGGTTTCAATTGCGTCATCTTCCTTAATCGGCTTAACCAGATGAGAAAATTCCTGATACAAAATGATGGAGTTGAGACATGAGATGAAGTATTTCTACATTTCTGAGCCATTTACTTTGTCTCTAGAATATGGATTCTTGAAGAAGCAAAAGTCCTCTCTTAATTTCCAAGGAAAAACATATTTTAAGGTGACCTCCAGAAGAAATTTCCTTTACTCGATTCCCAGTTTCTCTTTATTTAGTATGCTTGTGAAAAAATATGTATTTATATCACATGCCTTTAACCATAGGCTTCGAGACATCAGATGCCAGTATTCTTCCTCGTTTCCTGTTGATTTTAAATATTTGGTTACTAGGTTTTTTTTCTTCTTCTAAGTTCTTGTGAGTGATTGGTCTGGACTCCATCAAGCCTTGATGATCTTCGATCTTTTGAATTATTTCTTTTATCTCTTGCTACAGGGGCCTGTAATTGATTTTGTCTCGGGTTCTAAGAGCATAATTCACCTCCTTCATATTTTATTCCCAAACAAAGGTAAAAGACTTGCAAATTGGCATAGCCCAAGCATGAGTTATCAGGTTAGCCTCCCTTTCCTTCTGGAGCCCCCCGGAATTAAACCAGAAAGGAATCAGATCTAAATCTTATGGAGAGTCCAAATCCAACCTGATGGGTTTGTGATCAGAATCCCCTTGAGCCAGAATACTAGAAAGACATTATATGCCATTTACCAACCAATTACTATGAAAGCGGTCTAACTTTGCTGCAATGTTGTCACTTCTCCAATTTTTCCAAGTATACTTACCCTTTTTTGAAAACCATTGAGAAGCTCCCACTCACTGATGATATCTTCCATTCTTTCACAGTGAGGATCCCTTACAATGCTTCCAACATGTTTTTCTAAGAAAGATACAAGAGAGGCTAAATCAAAGCAAACTATCAAACTTGGAAACCAACCTCAGATCACAAAATTTCTTTGAAACGTGGGCAACAAAGAAAATGCAAGATGTAAGGCTGGAGGAGGTAAGTATTCTCTCTGAAAATATAAATGAAAATTACATCGTTGAATATTAGGGAACTTGGAGACCTCATCAAACCAAAGGTAGTAAAAGCAGTAAAATAATTAGTGAATTTGAGGAAGCTGCAGGTCTTATTTCTCCAAGAAATAAAACTCGCTGAAGAAGAGACCATGGCCTTGTCACAAACAATTTGGAAAAATAGTTTGGTACCTTGGGTGTAGCGCAAAGATCTCAGGGAGATTTTGGTGACATTTTCAACCTTTGGTAAAAATACCGATTTACGCTAATATATAATGTCAAATTATGTTTTTGGGTGGCTATCAAAGTAGAAGATAAGGAGTCAAAAGAATCATTGTCCCTTATAAATGTTTATATGTCCCAGTGTGTAGAGTGAAAAAGGAGATTTTTGGTACTCGTTTAACACTCATAAAGGAGGGTCATATGTCCCAGTGTGTAGAGTGAAAAAGGAGATTTTTGGTACTCTTTTAACACTCATAAAGGAGGGTCACTAGCACATAGATAATGTGATAGGGAGTGCTTTTAACACAATTATTTTCAATTTTGAAAAACATGCTAGAAGCATTGTAAGTGATCTTCATTGTGAAAAAATGGAAGATTTCATCAGTGATTGGGAGCTTCTTAATGGTTTTCAAAAAATGGTAAGTATACTTGGAAAAATTGGATAAGTGACATTTCCCACATTCCAGCAAAGTTAGACCGCTTTCTCATCCTTAGTAATTAGTTGGTAAAGCAGTAGATTAGTATGTTAGACATATTTTCATTCAGGATCATTATGATTTTGTTTCATGATGACTCAAGATGGAAAATTAGTTTTGTTTCTATGAATTATCGTTTTCCATTACCTAACAAATATAGAGCATTGTAGTGTGCATTTAATATTATGATCCTCATGAAACATGTTACTAATTTGTAGTATGCATTTAATATTTTGGATGTTATTCCAAAAAAGAAATGAACATTGCCTAGTTGTTTAAATGACTAATCACAATTCTTCAATTCCATTTTGTTTACTAGTTTTTTTATCTTCAAAGATTGTTTATATATCATGATGCTTCTCGAATTTATGTCTTACGACGTTTCCTTTGCAACATTTGGTGCAATTGCTAGTTTACTTCATCTGTATATGATTTAGGTTTATAATTTTGAGTTCAACCAGGATAATATTTTCACTAGGATTTTCTCTCTTAAACATTGTGATATTTTAAATTAACTTTAGAAACTAAGTAATTTATATCAGCAAAAACGATTGTGTAAAAGATACCCCAGAGAGAATTAAGATAATGATGACTTTAAAAATTATATACTAATGAGTGGTATTATGGTTTGGCTTGGCTTGCAACCTCTTCCAGCCTTGTAGCTGTATGCTTTGACTCTTGTTCTTCAATTTCCATATTTTCAAAATTATATTTTCAAATTCTTATAAAAATCAATCAACATTAAATACCTTTATCTACTACCCTGCTTCCCATGTAATTTATTTAACACTAAACCACGCAAATTTTGGTGTCTTATCTTTTCAAAACATTAAATCTATTTATAACTTAAAAAATTTATTTTAAACAAAAAAAATCAAAATTATATCTTCAAATTTTTATAAAGCAATTAACATTAAATACCTTTGGATGTCTTATCTTTTCAAACCATTAAATCTATTTATAAATTAAAAAAATTATTTTAAACAAAAAAAATAATTCAAATTATATCTTCAATTTTTTATAAAAATCAATTAACATTAAATACCTTTATCTACAACTCCAGCTTCCCATGTAATCTACTTAATACCAAAACACACAAATATGGAATTTGGATGTCTTATCTTTTCAAAACATTAAATCCATTTATAAATTTTAAAAATGATTTTAAACAAAAAAAATGTAATTCAAAATTATATCTTCAAATTCTTATAAAAATCAATTAACATTAAATACCTTTATCTACTACCCTTGCTTCCCATGTAATCTATTTAACACCAAAACACACAAATTTGGGTGTCTTATCTTTTCAAAACATTAAATCTATTTATAAATTCAAAAAATTATTTTAAACAAAAAAAAAAATTCAAATTCATATCTTCAAATTTTTATAAAAATCAATTAACATTAAATGTACTCTTGGGTGTTCTCATACCTTTCAAAAAATGAAATCTATTTATAAATTAAAAAAAATTATTTAAAAAAATTCAAAATTGTATCTTCAATTTTTTATAAAAATCAATTAACATTAAATACCTTTATCTACCAATGTGGCTTCCCATGTAATCTATTTAATATAAAAACACACAAATATGGAATTTGGGTGTCTTACCTTTTCAAACCATTAAATCCATTTATAAATTTAAAAAATTATTTTAAACAAAAAAAA
>APFE031528494.1:0-18470 GCA_000404065.3 Pinus taeda | reverse complement strand
CTTGGAATAATAAAAAAATATAAGAATCCCAAATTAGAGTGAATATATGTATGGGATGCAAATATTTATAGGATGAGATATGATCTAGCCACACTAAAGAGAATTCAAGTAAACCTTGTAATCTATGTTGTCTAACAAAAATATGGAAAATAATTCAGGAAACTGTAATCTTTGCATGGGTATTGGAGTTTAAGGTGAAATCTCAATGGGAGACAATTTCCATGAAAAGGTCTCGTAATGCAACGAATTGGAGTATGGAAAAGGCTATGCCAAAACTCTAAAGTCCAAGTTGAGAAAGATTAGAAGTCAAAATAATTCCTTTTCTATAATAAGAAGAATAATAAGATAATGTTCTCCATGAAAATACCCCTGAAATGCTACAGGATATGGGGATATAAATGACAAATATAACGGCATAACTTGTCATCGTGGAAGGAACTAAAAAAGTTACATAAAGTCACATGATGCAATTAAAGTTGGGAATGAAGATAGTTCTGCAATGGCATATAACATTAACAATGCGTAAAACTATCACATATGACTCTCATTATTGATGAAAAAGATGCAAAATTTTAAGATTTAAAGCAATGATACACAAGCACACTGAAAAGGTCACATCATACAAACTACTCTTGTCATGAAAATTACATCTAAAAGTTGTAGCGTGTAAGAGTTGGTACTACATGCGAAGCTTTAGATGTTGAACAATTTAAGAAGAATAGAAATCTATAGTCCCAACAATGCCTTATGACAACTTCAACTTCACAAATTCACAATTAAGCTTAAAGTCTCAAGATTCACTAATAAAATGATAGTGATGCAAGGTCACGTTCATGAGGAAAGGACAACTTTGTTGAAATTTCTAACTCTAACTATTAGAAATTTTATCTGTATTCTTTTGGTTTATTTCTCCTACTTATTAATTACAAACAAGTTATTTAAACATATAAACATTGAAATAAATGCAATACAGTCTCAACCATCTACAGATCAACCACTAAAAGAAATAGCAAACACACAAGTGACACCGTTATTTTTGGACAACTCTTCCTTGGAAAAAACCAACATGGGAAAAGCGGTGCAACAACTATGAGGGTTTATTTTACTATGCATTCTATCCTTGAGTACAAATGGATGACAAACTGGCTCACTCGACAAAGAAAAATAACCAGCAGTAATACCTCTCTATTCGGAACGAGATATTCAAAAATCTGCTCCACGAAACCCTCTCCAGCACAACTGAAGCACTGCGTCAGCCCTCCTGGCCTTTGTGTTAGCCTCAAACCCCTTCGCATCAACCCTTTGAGGCACCGTGCAACCTCTATGGCCTTCTGCATCACTCCTACTGCCCTTTGCGTGGATGATGCAAGCCCTTCTGGCTCTGCACTGTCTTTGCTAGGCTTTGCATGGCCTGCTCTGGCTTCTGTGTCTGCCTCTGCATTGTTCTCTTGGAACTGTCTTTGCCTCTCTGTCCAATACTCACTGCCCCTTGCTGCAAATTGATCACTAATTCGACTTTACTTAACAAACCCCGCTATAGTAAATCGAATGACTGATCACTCTGGTGTGTTCTCCAACTGGCCCTCAAGCCTCTTCCTATACCTTTCCTGTTGGTCCTTCAACGACCGAGATTACATCTCCAATCAACGACTAATATTAGATTTGGCTTGATCCATGTTATTTGGAACCTTCTAACCCAGTTTTATATTAATGCCCATTAATATTTTTTTTTCTAAGTTTAGACTTAGGAACTCCATTAAAAGTATTAATTATTTTAATATCTCATTAACTGGGTAGAATCTGCCCAAACCATTTGCTGGTCTTGGAGATCACATGTGCTTTAGCCTCTCCACCAATTTTGATGGCTAGAGCACATCCGATGCTACCCCAAATCAACAAACATGATATACATATACAAGGTGTGAAGCCAAAGACCATGTCTAAGTTTAGGGTTTTGGTCTTGATAATTTATTACATAGGAAGGGGAATTGTTTTGGTCTTCATAATTTATTACAATGTCAATGCCAAGATAGGGAATTGTTCTTGTTTTAGGTTCAAATTCATTTCAGAATGCATATGGCAGTGCAGTTTGAGCTCCCAAAGACGTCACTTTCATTACTTCTTCCTCTCACGTAGGATCTTAGATTCCTATAGACATGTATGCATCACATCCCTAGTTCTTACCATGGTTACAAGCAATTCTCAATGTGTTTGAATTAGGATTAGGTACTTTGATAGCCCTTTAATCCTTGCAATGCCTTTAGAGACATGGATGTGTCTTTTACTACTTCTTGCTCACACTTTCAATCTATAACATATCCTTTCTCTTCTATATTATATGGCTCCTTGTGGTCTTTTGGATAGAAAACATTCAATTCCCTTTCCCTTGGTTTGGTTAGATTCCCTTTTCTTCTCTCACCACCTCACCTTGGATTCTCTTAGAAACTTTAAATAGAGCCTCTTTTTGGGACATTGATGTTCCAACAACACCAAGTCCATCTTGGATGATTGCATTGCTTCATCCTTAACCTTTTTTCCATGTGACATTAGCTTGAATGTGATGTCTTCTATGTTTGAGTTGGCATTCTATTTTTCATCTGGTTTTATATGTTTATATTATCCCATGAGAGTTGCAAAATGGTTTTATATGTTTATATTATCCTATGAGAATTGCAAAATGGCAATAATAATGTTGATTGCTTCATCCTAAAGGAATTTATTCATAGTCTAGTTTTTTAGTAGGGTTACATCCAACCTCATATCCCATATTACAATATGATGTAGTTCCAAATTTTGATAAGACATAGTTGGACATCCCAAAGCCTCAATGTGATTAATTGTTCTAGATTTCAAAAGGTTGATGAAGATTCATGCATGAAGGGACTACTCCAAGTCACAATACATACAATCATGAATTATAGTTTGCTAGTTTGCTTCTAGATTTTTGTACATGGTTGAAGGTGTTGAGCCATGGGAATTGTACATGGAATCAATCTTAACAAAAGAAAGTAGCATGCAATGAGAAGCAATTCCAAATCAATGTAGCAAATTATTTGGATTTGTTTGAATATAATTATCCTTTCATTAGTCTTTGGATGGTAAATTATGTGAATGAGATTTTTCTCTATGGGTACATATTTATTTCATTTTGTGCTTCCTACATCTTCTAAAGTTAACTTGTTTGAAAGCTACCAAAAGTTTCCTATCTAGATGTGGTATTTTTTTAAATGTTAGTAAACAAAGCTTATACTACCAAATAATAGATCTTATAAAATACAATGTTGGTGTTATAAAAAACTAATATTATTTAAAAGCTAAGTTAATATTGTTAGATATTATATATTGTTTTTTTATAGTCTTGGATGTTGAAGTCTTTAGTAGCCTAGCTGCCTAGATTCCTGACAATGGAAATACTAGGGGCAAGAAAAATGATTATCTGCACATGGTAGACTTGTATTGGTTGCTTAAGACTATTCTCGACAAAGTGTTGGTGGACATCAAAGGATCTTAGTTTGAGTGGTTTGGTGAACAATTTGTTTTCCGAGTTGTGTAGGTTCAAGTATCTAGAGACATATATCTAGCCCGTTGTGGTATATATGGAAAGTTGCATCTTTCATAGTTACTGATTCTTTAAAGATTCTCACCACTGTTAAAAAAAACAATGTTGGTGGACTATAGAGAGGCTTGAGATCAAATTATCGTCAGAACGGCATATTTGAAGCTTATGTTCATGGATATTGAAGGTCGCCTAATGCATCTCGAACTTGGTCGGCCTATAAGCCATGATGGAGCTCCACACTACAAGATTGAAGCCTAGCCCATAGAGGTGGATACCCCTTTCTTCTCGATGATTTGATTTAATTGTTCTCTTATCTTATTGCTAGGTTTCAAGGATAACCTGAAAACCATGTGTGTTGCTCTTACACTCATTTTTTTGGGTTCATCATTGCTAAACAATTCTTGTCTTTGGTTTGGCTTCCCTAGATGGAGACATAAAGAGACTCTAAGACTATGTAATGATGACAAGACAATGAAATTTTAAATTACTAATATATATATATATATGTGTGTGTGTGTGTGTGTGTGTGTTGGGCGTGGGAGAGACAAGGGCACTTAATAAGAGCTAACTTACTTTGATATGAAACAATTTATAAATTATAAAAAAAAGTGTAGAAGATGAAAAACACATTTCTTATGTTCCTCCAACTATAAAAACATTATATCTATTTTATAAAACATTTATAACAAAATCAAACTCCATAGTTTGATAACTCAAATATTGAAATTTCATTTCTAAGTTATTTTATCTTGAAAGCAATTTGATAAATCAAACTAATTAATTTAAATTTATATTTACAACCAATTGAAATTGGCGCCAGTGGATAATCAACACAATCATCATCAAAATAAAGTTGGATACCTAGCCCTTAATTGGAAAGTTATATTTAATTCCAAGTATCAGATCTTGTAACACAAAAAAATTCTTGCCCAATGGATCAAAGTTAAGTGTCAATCGATAATTAACACCATCATCATAAAAATAGAGTTTGATACCTAACCTTTATGAATTAAAATGTTACGCTTAATCTCAACTATCTAATTTCGTAACATCAAAAACAAGTCTTATCAAAAGAATTATGATATAATATATTTGGGAAGATAAATGACTTTCAACTAAATGAAAAGTGACAAGTCATGTATTTACATAAAAACAAATCTAATCCAAAGAATTGTGATATAATATAATTGGGAAGATGAATGTCTTTCAACTAAATGAAAAGTGATAGGTTATATATATATATATATATATATATCAGCATGAAAAAAGCCAAATTTCTATTAATTTCATATGAGATAAAAACAGTACATCATAAGACTATATTGGTATTCACATATTTATGTCGAATAAACTAAAAAAACCATATTAGAGGGTGATCTAAACATAGCCCGTGACTACAGACCTCATCAGAATGTTCAGAATCAAATGAAGACGAAATATGAGGCATCAACAGATAAACAAGACTGAAGATAGAGAAACAACCGAAGAAGAAAAATCATAGATTGTGGGGGCCTGATACATACCAGATTGACGGCAAGGAGAGAGTGAGTTATGTACCCAGCATAAAAAATTCCTGAATCTGGTGAGTTTTGTTGCCCACGGTTATACTCATCATCCAGACTTCATGTTGAGAAGTAAGTCCTTTTTTTGATAACGCATCAACCACCTTGTTTTTTTCCCTGTCAATATGGGCAATAGAGTAATCCTTTCTGTAATTCCTTATTGCTTCTATCATGTTCAGCCATCCCAATAGGTTGATGTTTTTTATGATGTGGATAGACTGAACATGATCAATTATC
This sequence comes from Pinus taeda, assembly GCA_000404065.3. Lineage (NCBI taxonomy): Eukaryota > Viridiplantae > Streptophyta > Pinopsida > Pinales > Pinaceae > Pinus > Pinus taeda. The sequence goes on along the minus strand of APFE031528494.1, from coordinate 13,112 downwards.
ACCTTTGAGTCCCCAAAAATCTGGAGATCTTGAATGTTGAGAAAATCACAGAAGGAGAGAAGGCCAGCGAGCGCCATAACCTCAGCTTTGTTATTGGACCCATTACCTCTATTCCAATATATTTCTATTTGCTGACCCTCCATAGGAATGATATAGACACCACATGCACAACATCCTTGTTGAGCCACCCCATCAAAATAGGCCCGTGGGACTCCAGAAGGATCCATTGAGATAGCCTTCTTCCCATCCCTACTCGGTTTATTTTTGGAAAGATTTAGAGCATTGAAGTGAGAGAGAATGGCTTCAAAAACGGAAATATTATTTTCCATTTTTGAGTGAAAAATGGCAGCATTCCGCCATTTCCATATGGCCCATACGGTGAGCGAAGGAATAGGTCTCGAGTCAATGTTCATGTTGGCGCACCATTCAAAAGCTTCCAAAATGGATAGGAAAGTGATCCTGCAGAGGCCAAAGTGCCACATTGGAAAATCACTAGAAAAACTGAAAACATAATATTGTAATACTCTTATCCATGTATTCTTTGAAATATAAGTTGATGTTAAATAAACGATACATTGCATTATTAAGAATAGAATATGTTTAAATTTAGATTACAAAAAATATTATAAATAAATGTTATAAATAAATTGTAAATATATAATGAATATAAATATAAAGTAAAAATGAAAAAAAATTACAATGTAAATATACAATAATTTCTATAATTTGATAGAAATGACTTGAAATGTAATGTGGTAATGTCTTAAAACAATGAAAATGACAATTTTATACTGATATATAATTTTTATTATTGAAAATACGCATTTTAAAAATATTTTAAAGTTTTAGGAAGCTTGATAAAAATAATTGTATACACTAAAGGATTATTGAAGAATTTGAGAAGAATGACTAAAGTTTTTGGAAGAAACACTTGTGTACATTAAGAGATCAACTAAAGAATCATAATTTGAACATTAGATGAAAGGAATGTTTAAATTAGAACATCTCATAAAAAAATTTAACTTGTGAGGTATGATATCAAATTTCAAGGCTGCAACCCACAAATATATTAAGGCTTAGGAAGCTTATAAAACAATTGTATATATTAAGATATTCTTGATGAATTTGGGGAGCACAAAAAGAACAAGTTGTTCCACATAAATGTTAGTTACTTTTGGTAATTCCGACATGATAGGAATCATGTATGTATAGAGTTTCTCTTTTGTGGTTTCTTCAATTCTTTTAAGGATCAACTCTCAAAATAACTAAACTATTGTAACAAATTTACTTCAAAAGAATTGAAAAAGAAACAATAATTCATAAGAATACAACAATCAACACATCAACATATTGAATTGAATGAACACATTGAATTGAATACAATCAACACACATCAATACGTTGAATTGAATACAATTAACACACATCAACACATTGAATTGCTTATTCCATTTAGTTCAAGCTGAATTTATACATGGAGGTTTTCGACTAAAGGTAACTATACTATTCCATTGAGACTTCACGCCAACAACAACTTACTCCATATTCTAATCTAGGAGAAAATCTTGTTGGAGAAAATCTCTCATATCCAACTAAGTTTCAGCAACATCTACAATAATAAACAATGCCTATATATGTAGATAATCAGAAACACTCATTCAACACACCAACAACAACTATTGAAAAATAATAGATCATCCAATTAGCACTAGAGTTGTATTTTCTGAGAAAACAAAAATTACCATCTAACGTTTCATAATTTATGCTGCCATGTTTTTGCTTGTGGCAAACATGAAGCACAAAAGCTCATATTTTGAAGTATACACCTTATAAAGTTTGTTTCAAATATCGTTTTAAGGCTAGCATGTCTCTAGAATAAAATTGTAGTGAACGTAAATATAATATCAAACAATATGTAAGGTCAGAAAGGACTACTGAAATGTTCAGGTAATTCCAATGAGTGAAATTCAATCAAGTGATTTAAAACAAAAATGCATTGCTGCACAGTATAAACATCATATATTAAGTGCTATAAAAGCATTTTGGAGGTGAATATAAACATAAATATCAGATTTGCTTAACAAAATCATGCCTAAAATATACTACATTGTTTTCATAAAATTGGGCTTCAATTCTTGGTTCTATGAGACGTTCATGGAAGTGGAGGTGTTGAGTAGAATTTGGGATTCAAGTGTTGAGTAGAAGTTGCCCTTGAAGTCCACATAATGAAGACCAAAATGCCAAGGGTAACCACTCAAAACTTCAAAGTCATCTGGCAGAGTCTATATAGAGTATCCACGGATGCCTGAACCATTCTTGCCACAATGAATAAAGGTTTTATGTCTGAGAGATACTCATCATTTTACAAATTCCTTGATTTCATCATATGTTTCAAAAAACGATTTGTTTTAGAAATGGTGTGCCTTGAATGGAACATCGTATGCTCGTTGTATCCCTTATTGCTGCAAGCACATAGTGAAGGACATCTTGATGGAGATCCATCCTGAATTGGTCATTCAAAGCCTCAGAGAGGGGTATAGAAGAATTATTAGGCTCTGAAAATCCTGTCCAAACATGAAAGCTGCTATTGTAAGTCCAGAACAGATAATTAGATTGTCACTTGCACAAGTAGAAACCTTATAGGCACCAAAGAATGATTGAAAAGTGCTATTAGTAGTAGCACCAATCTATGGGTATATTTTCTTGAACCTGCCTAAATCCTCAAGTGTACAGAGAGCTCTCATTGAGGACTTGAAAACCTAACTTATGCTAGAGGAATAACATAATCAGAAGCTTGCTCAGCAATTAGAAGCTCAAAAAAGTGAATTTCATGCACTAGAGAGCAAGTTCAATCAAACTGAAAAACAAACAGGCTAAATATGATGACATATTGATAGTAATTAATAGAGCTTGTAAAGAGGTATGCTGCAAGTTTCTCTTCTAGTTTTAATACTGGACATTTATACAGGTTTCGAAAATTTCTCCATTTTCTGGTTTTCTGTGTCAGCAGCTAACTACCTATCTGTATCGATGAATGCCAAATTCTAGTTGGTAGATGACCTGGAGTTGCACTCGATAAGAGCTGGGGGATGCACAAATGGAGTTAAGGTTTTGGATGTTTCTCAAACTTTGGAAGTTGATACTCGTTTTTTGTGATATAACAGAAAATGGAGCTGATTTTATTATAATTTTTAATCTAATGCTTTTTCCAAAATAAATGATGAAGGCAATAATCTTGTCTTCTATAAGAATATTTTTCCTTTTTGATTAAGTTCTTGACTTGAATATATTTAATTCTGTTTATTTGCCAAATGTGAATTAGAGATCTATCTGCACATAAAATATAATTGTGGGTTTTTCAAAGCAATTTTCTTATTTATTTGTTGGCACAACTCAACCATTTGTTTGATATTCAGATGGGAAGGGTGGATCATGTCCTCCAGAAGAGACCTTTTTGTGTCGAATTTTAGAAGCCGGTACAATGGAAAGCAAAGTTGCAAATGCTTCTGTCAAGAATGTAGAGAATGCTCTTATGACAAGGCGTGCATCCACATTAAAAATAATGAAATATCTATTAAAAGCAATTGATGGTCAGCGAGTTAAACATGAGGAACTGTCCTCTATTCTTTGCGAGAGGCTAGCTGAAGATGGTGAGGCCTTATTTGGAAATTGTTTGACCACAAAATTTAACCTTTAGAAAAAAACAGAAAAATTATGTAGTTGTTCCACCAGGGAGCAGTATGCAATAATTTGTATTTTAAACTATATTTCTCATTTTGATTTCAATAAATCTTGGTGAGAATACAATGGTGCACTTATACTGTATTTGTATCTTTCATAAGTTAACAAACTCCAAAATAATTATTGTAACTTAAGGGAAGAGGTCAAGAATTTACGGGTTGCAATCAATGCACATCAGCTGAAGCATAAGCAATAAAATGAGGTTAAAATTCTTCAGGACAGTCATCCAAAGGATCAATCTAAGATAAAACGATTGATGGGTAAATGATATAACCATATTTCCCTCTAGCATAAATATAGTATCATATTCCTTGTTCCTTTGTGCCATGGAAATATGATATTTAACAGATCTTAAACCATGCAGCAGATGATCAAGCTCCGATATATTTTCCAAGGTTCTGATTATCTATTAAGCTTTGAAAATATTTGAGATGATAGAAAGTTTGGTTGTATGGCCATCCAGTTGACCTGTAGGAAACAATGGCAGAACTTGAAGAAGGTAAATGTAAACTTGCAAATTTGAAATCACAAAGGGATGCATCACTTGGAGCACGTTTACCAAATTTGCATTTAGGGAATAGAAATGGCTTAGACAAATATGAGGGTAAGTCAAGAAAATTAAGAGAGTTAGAAACCGCCTTGGAAGAACAGAAGGTACTTGTAAATTTGTTGCGCTGTTTCACTTTGTTTACTACCATCATCTATTAGCAGTTATCAATCCGGATGTTGGATTACAAGATTAAGATTCTATATAAGAGAGATGGATACTAAACAAAAACCTAAGCTGGTTGGCTTGTGTATTGGCTTTTATATTTCTTCCGCCATTAGCAGAAAATCGACTAGCCGAGCTCCAAGAAATACATCAAGAGAAGCTGAAAATTTCAGAGCAGAGGGATCGTATGCAGGTTAATGTCTTTGCCAGGACCATATTACACATTAATGGAGAAAAAAACTATCTGTTTTCTGGTGTATTTATGCCACTTCCTCAACATTTTTTTTATTACTGATAGTTTTAATATTATCTGTGCCATGCTAAACAGGACTCTTTAGAGTTTAAGCGATGGAAAGCATATTATGTCATCTAGACCCTATCTTTTACTGAACGACCAAATTCAAGGCCTGAAAGCTGAAGTGGAGCCTTCTCAGTCTGCAGTTGAGTCCTTGCAGGTTGGCCTATATGGTGCCTTGTTGAACAATATTAACAGGACAGTGCATTATTTTCTGTCAAATTGAAGTTTGATGTTCAATATTGTGTTAAAATCACATTTATTCAAACTGAATCTTAAGGTTGAAACATCAAGTCCCTTGAATGTGCAATTTGGAAATTTTATGTTGCAGGCTGAAAGGTAAGTTATAGTCAATGTTTTAAAAACCGGAACCCGTCGAACCGGGACTGGTTAGGTCTAAACGAACTGGTTTTAGAAAAATACATTAAATAATTAATTTTTAATGAAACAAAACTATTTTTAAGATTTAAAACCATGATTCGAAGCCAATAGAGACAAAATATGCAAAGTTTGCTCATTTATATACCATGTAAAGGTGAATATATCAAAATGTTACCGAGTGCAATACATATCATCGACAAAATACATAAGCATTGAGGCTCTAAATGGCCTCTAAAGTGCAAAAAAAAGCCTACAAACTATGGGGCCAGTGGCCTACTACAAGACTCAAGTCTACATATATGATAATAGTGATCAATATTATCACTTGAAAATTCTCATGAGTCATCATGATCAAACTCAGTTAGTTGGTTGAGTCTCGACTCCCAAACTTTGCAGTCACAAACTTCTCTATTGGTTCAGTGACTTGAGTCTCAAACTTCTGAAGGTATTCTGCCCTAATATGCCCTATTACTTCATTTGCTGGCTTTGCATGGCCTCCTATCCCAGCCAAGTGTTGCTTGAACCTGTTAATACCCCCTCCTTCAATGGATTTCTGGCAATATTTGTAGATCATTTTTCCATCAATCACATCACAATGAGCCCATGCAGTCTCTTTGGATTTTGGATGCATGATGACTACTACTTAGCTTAAACTCTTTGTTGTTCCACTACTCCAACAAGAACTCAACACTCTCCAAGCTCCCAAGCAAACTCACAAACACTCCAAGTGAAATGTGTGAGACAAATGAGAGGGAGAAGGGCCTCTTAACAGCTTGGAGAGGGTGTTTTTGGAGGGAAATGCCACTTACTTTCCCTCCAAAAGACCCTAACCATCTTGGATAAGTCGTTGTGTGGGTTCTCCGTCGTCGTGGTAGTGAACCCACTCGTTTAGGACAAAACCTGTTGGTTTGACCAGAAACCGACTGGTTAGGCTCAAAATAGGTGAGATGAAGTGGCTGACCGGGTTTTTCAGCCAGTTTGGACAACTGGCCTTGCTGACCGGCCAGTTTGACTGGTTACCAGTTTGGACCGGCCGGTTTTAAAAACACTGGTTATAGTTCCCCCTCACAACTATACTTAGCAGAAAGGTAAGTTATAGTGCACCTTTTATCCTCCTAGGGAGGGGAATGGATTGTGAAATGATTGGTTTGACTTCATTATCATGACAATTTCATATTCAAATGAATATTCACTATTGGAATTAAGTCAAATGAATACAAAAAACTATCAGATAAATGTGCAGACCATGCAGCTAAAATAAAATCCTTATAGGCTTTGGTAGGCGTCTCTTCAAAACAATAGTGCTTATAACGTTGTTGTTGGATGTCAGTACCATTAGACGATGGTGCCTTGGGAGCCGAACTGACGAACGGTCAGAACTGGATTGATCGACTTCCATCATTCACTCGCAAACCCGATAGAGCAGTCGCATTTATACCACAACAAGCGCATTTGGGTTTGGAGCCCTAATGCGGCGGTGTGATTAATGTCAGCCACATAGGGACCCCAAACCCAAACTTTAAGCCTAATTTTTTTCATGCAGTGAAAAATAGTTGGTGTATGACATTAACTAATACAATACAATTGATCCTATATGTCACACAGTGACATAATAATTACAATTCAAAAACCAAAAACATTTACAAGTACAACCTAAAATGTATATAATATAACCATATCATATTGTTCAGTTTTCAAATCATATTAAATTTACATATATTTTTTACTTCATATAAAAAGTAACTAATTTTAACTACATATGAAGTATGAAAGGTAGCTATTTTTGGCAAGAATTCAACTATTACATTAGAACTAGTATCAAAGCATAAAAAAATAAGATAATGCTTAAAACTCATTTGTTTATCATGAGTCATGACAACACCTCATCACTAAATAAGAAGAACAACTCATAAGAAGGTGGCCAAATAACAATGAAATTGTTTAAGGACATACAATGTATCCATGACAACATGCACTTTGTTACCCACCACCTGTGGGTAGTATGTGTAGGAGAAAATTTTTCTCCTATATGGTTCTCAACCGATAGCCAACAGTGCCTTGAAGCCCCTAGATAGCTCGATGGCCATTTTCTACGCCGCCTGAGCTAGCCATGTGGTCCCTTGCCCATCTGTTATGAATGTATGTTTGAAGTTGGGCCTCCCAACCCCAAAGATATGGCTTTCATTGGTATATTCGAGTAGTTTTCTTTTACTTGTCATGGACACTTTTGGGCATGAATTGGTGGGGGTATTCCGCGGAAAGAGTGGGTTATATTTCTATTCTTGTCTCCATTGCTCGATTTCGTGGTTATCCTTGTATCCTAGTCTCGTGGGATCTCCTTTACTGACCATGAGCTTAGGGATGACACTACATGGGAAATCCCAATTTTGGTAAATCCCAATTTTGGTTGCATGGTCCCGCTTCCCGATACCACCTACATTGCTCACCTTCCACTCAGTTTAGCCCCATTAATCTCTTTTCCCATTCAGGTCCACATAGGGTTAGCCTCCCCCTCCCCTTGTCCACACCTTGGGTCGGGCCTTAAACGATGCCTCAGAGGTTGATGCAGCTAAAAAGAAAAGAAAAAACATAATTTGGCCTCTCAATAGGAAATGTACCAAAAAATGCAAAAGATGGTCGGGACATACAAATTTAGCGCATGGGCAAAAGCCAAACATGAGCTCTACCCCTTATTCATAGCCATCACCCTGGTTCTTATGGGCCCTAGATGAGCCCCCTCTATCATTAAGGAACCCATGATTGTCCCAACCCTTGGCGGGCAATGGACCACCCCACCTTAAAGGGGTATCCACTACTACATGTTACACATCATGCTCTCATCCCCTAGAGCCACAAGTAGTTATGAAGAAAAATCAATAAAAGGAAAAAGGCATATGAAGAAGGGTGGAAAAATGAAGGTTGTGGTAACTCATGTACCACAATTTTCTCCCTCTTACACTCACATATCCAAGTGTAGGCTTCCCTCATTATAGTTATCCATGAACCTTGACATGTGGTCTTGATGATTCCCCTGATCCCCACTCCATTCCATTATTATATCATTTGCCACCTACCGCTTAAAGGAGGTACTATGGACATTTCACCCCCTTTAGAGGTTGAAACCACCTAATAGGGTTCTTGGTTAACCCCCTACTAAGCCTGGAGACACTTGTGCATGCCAAAGATCACTATGGAAGGGCATGCCACCATGAATTGCCCCATTGATCCCATCACTTGTAAGCTTTATTACTTCATTATTCTAATGACTGGTTATATTGGAGGGCAAAGGGGACGCATTGGATCTTATGTAGGATTGTAGGTGGGTCTCCATTTGGGGCTTGGTCTCCCTATAAGAGGTCTTAGCCCTCTAGAGAGCCACATTGGCACATGTATGGAGAGCGTTGAGAGCCATGGACCTCCACCATAGCAGATATGACTTCATAGAGCCCCAACAATGTTCATTGATTGCTCGTGTTTCACCTTTTGGATGAGGATGATGCACCTGGTCCACCATGCCCAGTCGGCTCCATAGTTGCACCATCCACTTGGCAGATGTTCCAAGATGCCTCCTGCTACAGAGGGAGGGCTTATGTCATTACTCCAGCCCTTACAGATGGTCTACAGGCATATTTGATCCATTTGGAGACCCATGAGGATGTCCTTGTACCCCCACACCCACTTGGGAGCACCACAGGTTCTTGATTGGAAAACAAGGGGCCAACCCCTTGTCCACTATGTTTGGAGTCCATTTCTACATCATGGCACCCCTTGGACTTCATCAGGCCTCCTCAAAGGCTCAACGACTCACTTTGTTGATCATTCAACCCTCTTGAGAGGCTTATCTTTAGATTATTGAGCTATTTGGTGGGCATGTCACCAAACATTTTGTTATTATGTACATTATTTTATTTTAGGGGATAAATTTTGCCAAATTAGCTAAATCAAATTCATTAGGAATTGTATAAATACAAGTGATGCATCATTTTGATCATCATCACTTGGATTGGATCACTCTCTCTAGTGATATTTTCGCTATTCTTTTTGGAGGACAAAATTGGATGAATGATGAATTTTGATGTTTGGATCTCTTCATTTCTGTCTTGGAGCTTCACTATTGGCATATAATGATGATTGGATATACTCTTTCTTACATATAAGTACTATTTTAGTGATATTTTGTTGCTTTCTTATTGTCACATGCATGTTGCTGGGGATTTTCGCTATACTACATTGAATTTACTGCTTTTCTTATGCGAAATTGTGGAAATTTGTCCTTTTATAGTGTTGCATCATATCACGGGCCATGTATGAATGAGTGAATGTTCCTAGATATATTTTGTTGAAATTTTATCTTGATAAGTCATCATATATTTCATATCAAAGTGTAAAGACGTTGAATCAATTAGCCCATGCCTTAATTGCCACGCGAAATTGTTCTAGAGGCCTCGTTGACTAAGTGAATTCATTCCAAGCATTGAAATGTCCTTGACTCCATTTCTCCTAAAGGATTAGGCACTGATACTCCATATGTGATCACCTAAAAGCATATCTTTCTCACCTTTTCCCTTTCTTTCTAGGCTTAGCCCCAATAACTAACCTAGGGCATCAAATTTCCCACGATTCACCCACTCAAAAAATAATTGATCTCTTGCCCTCTACTACATTGTTTTATCTCGTAGAAGCCCTCCAAATTTGAAGCAATTATGATGATGGGATCTTGAGATATTCCAACACCTAGCTCCAAGATCGATTCTTGCTCTTGGCTAGTGACCTAATTGGGATCATTGCATCAAGATTAGTGAAAATTTCCCCTTTGATCCACTTTTCCCCCTCAATTAGGTCAAGAACACCCTTGATTGATCAACTCCACCCCCTTGACCTATTCTCAGTCCACTTGGTCCCATGTGTTCCCACAACTTACTGAAGATAATTTCACAAAGACCATTTGGAAACCAAGTTTTCACAAGGTTTCTAGGACTAGGTCCCTCTTTTACATGTCTCATTTGCAAACCCTAGCCCTTGAAATCCCCTTGGCCCTTCTTGGAAAGCCTTACACCTTGCTTCTCAAGCAAGTGAACCATGCAATTGATCTCTCCTATGAATAGGCCATAGGGATCACTCTTTAGCTCTTCATTGATTCATTCATCTAGTGATCCTGTTCATACTGGGTCTCCTCCCATTAGTGAAAGTACGTAAAGAGTAGGGAGTATTAGCCGAGGTGATAGTGAGCTATCACTCCATCGTTTCCCTTGACATAGTAGTTGCCCTTTTAGGATCCCCTCCTAGGACTCCTACTAGTTTGAGTGGCAACATTTTGGCACCATTGCTGGGGACACGAAACATGTGTTTTGTTCCCCATATGACACATTTACATATCATTATTGGCAACTCCATTGGAAGAACAAAGCCCTAGTTCTTCATTGGGCTTCAAAGTTAATGCTTGTAGGGTGAAGCAAGCATCTATCAAAGGCACTTTAATTCACTATGGTGACTCCATTTTAATCCTAATATGAAAAATCTTGAAAAAATGGACTATTGTAAAAGAGAGATTAAACTTGGTCCTACATTTGCAAAACTCAATAAAAAAGACATTTAAGATATGCAAAGGGATGTGGATAAATATGCTGAATTTTATCAAGATTTATTGGAGGATATGGATAAGGAATTCATGCTCAGGTTTCATAGGTCAACACAAAAGCAACTCTACATAATGGGGTGTGCCTATGAGAAGGATCCTAGTCATTTCCTTGACTTTGATGTCCTAACCCGCGCTTTTAATATTCTAACTGACCTAATCACTGACAAATATTATAGTCAGTCACAAAGCCCCACAAAGGGTAATCAATTGGATGATCAAGGTGATATTAAAGAAAGTTCAAGTGGCAAGGATCATCATCAAAGCGAGGAATATATGGAAGGGTGGAATCAATCAAATGAAGTTGGAGAGGACCTTGGGGACCTAAATAATGATCAAAACGATGAGTCCTCCTTGAGTCCACATAAGGAAAAGGATGATTTTGTGGACACGTGTTGGTGAAGATGAGGTTGACCTTACCTTTCTCAAGGATATTACTCCTGACAACTCACCTTTTAAGAACCCTAGGGAAGGTAATCCCATTAGCCCTTTAGAAGATTACATTGAAGATTACTTTCGCATTGAAAAGGGGAAATGGGAAATTGAGGGTCCTCAATTTGATCTTGCTCCCATTTATGATACCAACGAGGATGATGTTGACACTAGTCTTCCATTTCTCCCGGGCATTATTTCTGATGACATATCTATCAATACCCTTGGGAAGGAGAATTATTATTTTCCCTTGCATGAAAAGGGACAATTGGAAGTAATAGATTATCCTTTTAGGAAAGGCCCAATCTTTGATACTAATAATTATGAAATCGACAAAGCTCCCACCTATCCTCCTTGTGATTCTATATTCAAATCACTTGAGCCTTTAAATTATGGTTTTGAGAAGGAAAATCCCGTTGAATGTGAGACTTCACCCTCCCCTTTGCCCTTTTCTCCCTTTCATCATCTTGAATCTTCCACAATCTATACCCTCACCTCTCATCTTGATCCATCCACTAGATGCATCCCTCCTTCCCCTTCATACCCTCAGGCTTGTGAATACAATCACTCCATTGAGCAACCAATATGTTGTCCTTTTCTGGCATCTACAAATCATAATATTATGAGCAGTGATTGTGCTAGGGTGTTCCTAAGGGTGATCATTCATTCCACCATTGTGTACTTAGATGGAAAGCCCTACACTTCTGGATTGACTTATTTTCCTTCTCCTACGATTTCCTCTTACCTCAGATGGAGTTCATATTTTCCAACCTCCCACCCACTTCACCCTCCATGTGATTGTGTCCGCATTTGCTTTGGGATTTGTTTCATGAGTAATCATACTAGCAGGCATATGTATATTGATATGATGATATGTTGGTTGCACTGGCTTTATGATTACACTTAGTATTAGCCTTACTATATGCATGTTAGGGTAGGATGCATTGCATGTTGATTTTGCATTAGAACTAACATCATATGATATTATCATGGTAGATTAGCTGCACTTTGATTAAATTTGCATTGAAAATTATTTTTCTTTCTTGTTTATTTATATGGCCTAACATTAAGCAAGGGTGATCATAAGACACCACAAGAACATGATGCCTCGTGTGCTTGGTCTTTAATATATGTAGGTAACAGGTCTACGGTACTAAGAGATTGTTGGTGTTCTCATGACCTCCCATTCAAGTGGCTTCACACACTTTTCCAAGAGCTCATGTCCCAGTTGGAGCCATATGTTACCCACCCCTTGTGGGTAGTATGAATTGGAGAACTTTTTTCTCCTAGGTGGTCCTCAACCAGCAAGCCCCCAAATAGCCTGATGTGCCATTTTCTCTGCCACCTAAGCTAGCCATGTGGTCCCTCGCCCATCTGTTATGAATGTATGTTTGAAGGTGGGCCTCCTAATCCCAAAGGTATGGCTTTCATTGGTATAGTCATGTAGTTTTCCTTACTTGTCATGGGCATTTTTGGGCATGAATTGGTGGGGGGATTCAGCGAAAAGAGTGGGTTAGGTCTATATTCTTCTCTCCATTGCTCGATTTCATGGTTACCCTTGTATCCTAGTCAGTGGGATCTCCTTTATTGGCCATGAGATTTAGGGATGGAACTACATGGGAATCTCGATTTTGGTTGCATGGTCCCGCTTCTTGATACCACCTACATCGCTCCCCTTCATCTCTTTTCCCATCCAAGTCCACGTGTCCATAGGGTCCACATAGGGTTATCCTCCCCCTCACCTTATCCACACCTTGGGTCAGGCCTAGAATGATGCCCTGGAGGTTGATGCACCTAAAAGAAAAGAAAAAGCATAATTTGGCCACTCTCAACAGGAAATGTATCACAAAATGCAAAAGATGGTCGGGACATACAAATTTAGCGCATGTGCAAAAGTGAAACATGAGCTCTACCCT
>APFE031528485.1:0-11828 GCA_000404065.3 Pinus taeda | reverse complement strand
TATATATGGGCCCAACGGTTTAGTCAAGACAGGCGGCCACGGAGCTAGAATGACTCGTCCATTTCGGCCACTAATCCATAGACAGATGTTATCCATAATCCTTCGTGCATTTCGGCCCATAAACCACAGAGACATGTTATTCATAATTCCACCCATACACAGCCATCTCCGCGAGGCCTATAAATGGAGGCCGCATTGGTGGTTATATCATTCATTCCAGCCAGCATTTCATTTCTCATTGAAGAGCTTATATTTATCATTCGGGATGAGGTACTCATTTGGCTTTACATTGGCAGTAATGGTAGTAGCCCTGCTGGTGGGCAGTGCTGTAGGCACGCCCAGGACAAACTTGGTATCATCTGCATGTAACGGGCAGAAGATCCCAACCGGAAGTTCCTTTTATAGTACTCTCGGATCCCTCCTGGTAGATCTAGAGGGAAACACTGCCTTCAACGGTTACGACTATAAAGCATCGCGAGCAGGTTCACCAACCGCCTATGGGCGTGGGGTTTGCAAACAGGGAATCTCTCAGTCTGATTGCACCGCCTGCCTTAAAAACCTTGGGGGCCGCATCTGGAACATTTGCGGGTACGCCATCGGTGCTCGAGTTTAGCTAGGTGACTGTTTCCTCCGCTACGAGCAGTACAGCTTCTAATTTAGTTATATATTCAACGTCTGCCCAACTGCACAATACGCATCTAATATGTCATATATATATATATCTATGTTTATGTTAGTGTCAATAAAGCGTCTCACATGATTCTCGGAGCAAGAGAATCTGATGCTGTGCTATTCTCACCAGTCACTATAATAAAACTGTCGTGCAGTTTCGTATTTTACTTTCCGTTTGGGCGTCGCTGCCATTATTCTCATTTTCACGGTGTCGCGGTTTTTGTTTTCAACGTATTAAAAAGTTCTAGTTGAAACTATGTACCATGAAAAGTTACGTTCACATCCAATTATTCATTCACTGAAATGTTATAGTCCACTGGACTTTACTTGCTGGATGACTGTCGATGGGCCCGAAATGTACGACTCATTCTAGCCGTCTCCGTTGCCCCTATCATTAGTGCTACTGTAGTGGGCGCAAATTGCAACCCATGTGGGTCACATAGAACAAATATTCAAATCGACACACCTTTAAGATAAGAAAAATAACACCGTGTGAGTGATTGTGCATAAATCTAATGATAAGAAAAGTTAATAAATGGGGACCAGTCATGCGTTAGAGCGAGTCTAGGCCTATCTCCATGATACGTCTCGAGCCAACGTCCGACCTGAGATTCCAAACAACCAATTCTTAGTATCAAGGAGACTGCGCCATGATAATCAAAGATAAGAAGGGTTTCAAGCACCAACATGTAGCCGGCTAATGAGATCCATGTTCTATAGATAGTTATCCATGATGATTTGATTCCAGAGGCCATCATTGCTAATTGCTGGCCAATATTGTTTTTAGAAGCAATGCCAAGTTGAAAGACGGAGTGTCTTTAAGGCCCCAGCAACCATGATTAACGTGTAGGTTAAACATCTAGTAACTTATGAGATCAAATTTGCAATATGTAGTAAATCTGAAATTAGATAGTTTTGGAATAAGATATTTGTAAAGATATATTTTATATAAAATAAATGAGAAATAGTTAACAAATAAAATATTTTTATTATTTTGTTGCTCAAAATGAAAGAGATGGCATACTCTTGCCCCCCACATGGTTTACCATACTTGTTTAAAGATGGATCTATTAATCACATAGAATTACAACTCTCCACTTATAAATAATTTATAATATTTTAGATTTTTTATATCTCAAAAGATTTCATTCATCTCACAACTATATGTAGATCCAAAATTACCATATCCATACTATAAATATAAAATATTGAAAATTATATGCTAAATAAAAATTAAAATAAATATAATCTTTCAATTGCAAAAACTTATTGGTCCATAAAATTTAAAATGTTCTTTGCTTTAAAAAACAAGTAACATTGCAATAAACTTAATGAGAACACAAGAAAAATAAAAAGATTATCTACTAATAACCATATCCTAGGCTTCCATTGAATCACATTTAAGGTAATACTACTTGCCTTAAATTAGCTCACATTGAATATAATTACGTTGTAAGGCGTTTCCCTCTGGGAATAACTTTCTTACATGCCACTGTGTACTATCCTGAATCGTTGGTATGATGTGTTAGACGATTACAGAATTTTCATTCATTGGTATATAGGCGGCAATAACTGCTGTGTTGGAGGTTGGTTAGAGGAAAGACTCAACTGTAAGTTCTCTACAATAAAGACTCATGCCACTCTGAATTTGGAGAGATGCCACTCTGTATTTTGAGAGACGGTAAAAAGGCGAGAAGGGATTATAGGCTGGGGTAATTGTTGCGCTGAAGGTTGGTTACAGGAAACACTCAGCTAGAAGTTCATACGACTCATGCCACTCTGTATCTTGATAAACCGTAAACCGTAAAAAGGCGAGAAGGGATGCTACCCCTAGCTTTCTTATGCGTTGTGGAGTTTCCCATCATAAATGCTTTCGTAGCTATGGTTTTCCCAAGGATGGCTATCTTCTTGTTCCCCTGATTCGGAATTTTCTCAACCCTTTCATTTCCAATGGTGGCAGTGTAGGCGCTATTACTGCACCTGTCTCTTGGTTCGTTGCCCATTCTTCTGTGTTGTATAGATTCGAGGAGTGGGTAGCTCCAGCAGTTGTGGTCAAATCAGTCTGCGTGACCTGTAAACAGAAAGAGGTAAACCATCTCTCATATGTAGTGAAAGTGAGAGAGCTCTGGTTTCACACCATTCTCTTCTGGAGTTTAATGTTTTCTCTGTACATGACGAAAATTACTCTGTATTTGCAGTTGTGCTTGTGGCTGGAATGAATTTGAAGCTTCTGGTTGACGATTTGTCCGAGGAATTATTGGGTGAGTATTAATCGGTCATGGGTTACACTACTGTGTCTTATACTACTGTGGTGAATTGCCACAACCACCAAATCTGCCCAGAGCGTATGAAAGCAAGCGGCCTGGATTTGGTCAAATAAGGGTGCTCGGGGCTTGAACAATTGGCCACTGTAGACAGGATGTGTGATGTTATTATTATTGTGATTTTCCGATGAGTAGTCGTGGATGTCAATTCACTGTCACGAGCACTAAAAAATTATCTCTTGATTGTCTTGTTTTTTCTCTAACTTTCACCAACAAGAACATTCCTCAAAGTGCCTCTTTTGGTCCAGTAGCGTTTGGATGTCTCACAGAAATAGCGAGGTTGTGATAGACTGTAGATGTAGTAACAAAACTTGGTGTTTGTAGATTCACATTCTAGGTATTTCAATGCAGTGGCCATCGTTGCACTGAGCAGCCAGAATCCAGGAACTCAGCAAGTTGCAGCGGCCTTATTCGGAGCAGCCTCCTCCATATCTATATAAATAAATAAAAGGTCAGCATTTCAAAGTTGCGGCGGCCTTATTCGGAGCACCCTCCTCCATATCTATATAAATAAATAAAAGGTCACCATTTCAAATCTGACATTGCATTTGATATGCATGAATGACAACATGTTAATTGGGAAGTGGTATGGGTGTTTGTTTAGACAGTTTGTATCATTTGAAAATAAAAGGTCAACATTTCAAATCTGACACTGCGTTTGATATACATGAATGACAACATGTTTGGGAAGTGGTATGGGTGTTTGTTTAGACTGTTTGTATCACTTTTCAATAGGTCGAACAGAAAAAGATGAATAATCAACATCCATCATTGTCACTCAGAAAACATCATCCTTGAGTGTCAAAACTACAACAAGGACTTTGGTACATTACATAGATTATTAAATTAAGTAATTATATTGATAAAAACATTCACAATTTCTTATTACAAATATTAAAAGCCTATATAATCTCATTCTTTAATTATTTATTAAAAATACATTAATATATACTTATACTTATCCAATACATCAATATATGCTTATGGTCATCTTACAGGGCAAATTGTTTAAAAATAGAATATTAAGAAATATAATAGAGATTTTAACGCAGCTCAACAGAGGAGCTTTTAACGCATTTAAAAAGTCCATGCACATAAATATTGAACACATTTGGTCCAAGAAATCATTCATCCATTAGAAGAGACTTCAGTTTATAGCTGTATTTCCCTCTCACAGATTAATTACGATACAATTGCACAGCCAATACCGCACTGAATCCAATAAATTGCATTCTATATAGGTGGATCTATTATCAAAACTCATATATTTACAGCACTTAATGACTACTAAAATTATTAACTTTTATCTGATCTTTGATGTATTTTCGCTCTATGCATAGCTGCTACATCCAAAGTAGCTTTTTACAGTAGGCTCTGCAGCCACAATCCATTGATGTGCTACATTTTTTTTCTTTCAGACTAACAATAAAGCTTGCAACTAAAACACCTTGAATCAGACATTCTAGTTATCTAGGTTGGGTTGAAAGACAAGGCTCCTCAGATGTAGGTTTTTGTGATCCTGGTCATGTGGATTAGGACAGTTAGGTAACCAACTCCATGAGGGGCTCCTCTGCTATGCCTTGGAAATGTTGAACGAGAGCAGATTCTATTTCTTTGTGGGTATTGAGTTGATTTCCATGCGTATCTTTCAGTTTTAGAATCCTGTTATGAGATCGATGATCCATAGTGGATTTGTGAAAAAATCTTGTATTCCTGTCTCCTTCCTTTAACCATTGAACTCTAGATTTCTGTTTCCAGAAGATTTCCTCTTGCTTACATAAGCCTTCCCATTCTTGATGAAGCGAATCAACTTGCTTCTTACCCTCCTTAGTGAATCCCTTAGTGATGAGCTCCAAGTTAATATCCTGAAGCTTTCCTTCAACTATTTTTATTGCTTCGAGGATATTTCCAAACTCATTCTTGTTCCAATATTTAAGCTCGAGTTTTATGTGTTTTAGCCTACATTGTAGAAGGAACATTTTAGTACCTTAAACATTCAAATATTTTGCCCACCATTTTTCAATATTGTTGTAGAAGTTCGGGTGGGTAAGCCAAATATTTTCAAATCTGGAAGGTCTATATCTTGGCGTTCCTATAAAGGATGCTTCTAACTGTATGGGTACCAATCCGAGCCTCCAAAAGGGAGAATCATGGTTGACAAGTCAAGGCCTGAGAGAATAAGGTCCTCAAAGATAACGAATTTATCAATTTTAAAGGCCACTCAAGCAGCCCCTCCCCTTTTCTTGTTCCAGGTGAAGAGGCCATTGGAGGTTTCTGTATCTACTAGCCTCATATTGGTAATGAAGTTCTAAAAAGCTATGGAAGCTCTGCCTAGAGATCTAGTCCCTCCTTTTTTTCGGAAAGAGATTTGATCATATTAAAATCCCCTCCCAAAATCCATGGGATGCCCATATGTCTTTCTCTTATATCCCCCAGGGAGCTTAGGAGCTTAAATTTATATTCAAGCTTTTGTGGACCATAGAAATTCGTGATCAGATAAACTTCCTTGTCCACCAAAGGTTGGATGACCACAGAAGAGTAGTTCATGGATGGTTCAACATATAGGATGCCAAGTTTTTGAGGTTCCACATTGTAAGAATTGCCCTTGCTATGTTTTCTGATTTAACTTCTAGATATTCATACATAATAAGCCACTTTCTATGTATCTCTCTTATTTTGTCTACAGAACATTTTGTTTCCTAGATAAAAACCAAATCTGGTTTTTCTTCCTTCATTCTATTGCTGAGATTTCGTTGTTTCCTTTTACTTCCTAGACCTCTAATATTCCATGTTGTAATATTTATTAATAAAGATTTGTAAATGAGTAACTAGTTAGGTCTTTCATCTTACTTGAGTTTATCATGAGTTTTCCACATTCATTCAGCGACTCATTTTGTCCTTTTCTTCCTCTTTTTCTTCCTGGGTTCTTGGAAGCTTCTCCTTCTATTGCCTCGATAGTTTTGATTCCTTTGTTATCCTGACTATCATGGTTTCTTTTTACCCCATAACACTTCGCTTGAGTTCTCTAGAGGAAGAGCTATTGCACTCTGTTAAATTCCTCTTAAGGTAGTGAGTCCACTCCTTTGGTAGTTCCTTCTTACAGGAACTTTTCTAAATCAAGATGTTCCCTTTCTAGTACATACTATAGCTCATGTTCCTTTGTTCCCACTTCGCTTGAGGTCATTTCTTAGTCCCTATCAAGTTCCATCATGCTGGAATGATCCTCCTTTTGTTGACATTTGTCAGATCTATCCTCCATGTTGTCCTCCTTTTCCTTCTTTGCTAGATTGTCCTTCAAAACTTGTTTCATTTTATCCTCCCCTTCTTCTTCTTCTAATATCTTGAACTTATTATGACTAGGTTTTTTTTCCTCATAGATTTTTTTTGGGTTCTTTCTTCCTCATTTTCCTTTGCCTCCAACTTTGTTAAAGCTTTCAGTCTCTTTACCTGAGGTTGCTTTGAAACTTCTCTCCATTTTATTTAAAGGTCAGTCTTTGAAGAGGTGCTCATGTTCATGGCATTTGGAGCATCTAAAGGGTATGTGCTCGTAATCCACTGCCTCCACTCGATCTTCAGCAAAAACTTCTCGAATTGTTTCATCCAGTAAGGCCCCAGAAAGGTCCATTTCCATGCATATTCTAGTGAAGGAGGTATATTTCCTATGCACTGTGGCCTCTAATATTTTTTTAAAATTCCATAGTTTATCACCTATGGCTTTTAGTGATTTCAACAGCCAATAATCGAGAGGTAGGGAATAAAGTCTTATCTGTACTGGCACCAAAGTAAATGTTTCTCGCTCCAGGACGAAGTTCATCACCCAAGGTCTCATATAGAGACCTGCAGTCGCATAGAAGTAGGGTCCTCCTTCAAATATCCTATCCTTATCCTTGAGGTTTGTAAACACAACTCTTAGGAAACCCTTGGATCCAAGGTGTAGATCTATATCTCCCTTAGGTTTCCAATGGTTCTTTATCCATGTGCGTAGGGTCTTCTCTGTAGGCCATAACCCCATGAATTTGCAAATCACTGCATAACTCGACATGTGCTCCCTATGCGCTTGTAGGGCTAGGTCACTTAACACCACTCGGGGTGTGATGGAAGCTTTGCTTTTACATTGTCTTGTTTGAATTCTAGGGTCAACTTTCTTACTGTCTACTTCTTTACATTTCTCCCTTTTGACTTCCTCCTGCATTTTTGCCATCCTTTCTTCTCTATTGTTTAACTGTTTCCTCTTTCTGTATACCCGATTTCCACTTCCATGGGCTTCTTGAAATGATTAGAGTCTACATGACTGTAGGATGGAGTAGAACTCTCCCCTTCTCACCCCTCCATGGTACCCAACTCCAGTATTCTACTCCAAACGCTAGTTCTGCACAATTTCCTTTCTGCTCTGTCTTCTGTCACTCCCTATTAAGTTTGTATGTTGCTAAGCTTTTACATACATATTGTTTTCACAAACATCATTGAATTGTATGCTTAAGGAGAAATTAGCAAAGGCAATGATGAAGGCTTTGAAAAGGTAAAAATCCATTATTGGTATTTTGTTTATGAAAATAGAGGAAAATACAATAAAATGGAGGTGAAAGGTCACAAGTTGCATATGAGGAGGAAATTCAAAGAAAATTAATGAAAATGAATAAATTAGGCACATCAATAATAAAAACACATCAGAGCATCAGTTTGGGGCCATTTTCTATTTTTTTGCAATTAGTCTTAAAGAGGAGAGGAGAACGAAGAGGACAAGGAAAGCAAACAAGAAAAGGAAGGACAAGGAAAGCAAAGGAACAGAAGAATCAATAAAGGAAAGGTTTCATCAAACAACTTTAATGAGAATACTTACAGGTAACATGTAGCATATATGATTTCCTAGTTGGTTTTGGCATGCATGGTATGTGCATGTCTGTATTCAATTAATTTGTTATTGTTTGCATGGGTTTTGTCGGGTTTCGACTGTGGTTTTAGCCTTTCCTTCCTATTTTTGCATAAACGTGGTGTGAGGGGATTCTTTCTTGGTTGAGCTATCGATTGATGAAAGGTTTTGGTTCTGCATGAGGTGGTGTGAGGAAAAACCCAAGGGTTGGGGGTGGAAATGGTTTTCTCTAGGAAGCCCTAAATAGGTGGGTGGAGACAGGAAAATTCCTCAAGGGATGGTGAAGGAATTTTGAGGCATCCAAGCTCAGTTTGGTTTTGTGATCTAGGGACTAGCTCAAGTGAGATTGTCGTATGGTGAGGGTGGAGGTGGTTTACCCTATGGATTCTCTTGTTTATTTGTGGATTGGTTTATCCCATGAGATTCCACATTCAATCTTGCAATATGGCGTGGGGGTGATTGGATGAAAGAAATATTTGGTTCAACCCAATCTAAAGTTAGGTGGTATATGGAAGTCCCTGACTTGGTTGGCTTTTGCATATGGTTAATAAGAGCTAAGTTTCTCTTGTCATGGATGGGTAATTATACTTGTTATTATGTGGCTTTAATAGTTGTTCTATCCTTGTTATCTACTTGATAATATGTTGGTTATAAACATGGTTATATGCCAGATCTAAGTATGGATTTTATCACATTTTAATTAATGAATGTCTTCTTAATGAATGCATGACCTAATTGGTGTTACGCAAAAGTTGTGAAAAGGAATTTTTCCTTCCAGATAGGTTTCGAATCCCTATGTTCAAATATGCATTCATGATGTGTAGTTTGCATGTTTACCATGTGTTTGATAAAATATTTGTCCTTGTTGGGAGGGGTTTGGTCAAGTTCTTCTTCATTTTTTTGGTTTATAATATCTTTTCCTATGTTATTCATCATTCTTGGAAGTTTCCTTGAGTTTTGGGTAGAGGCTTTAGTCCTAGCCCTGAAAGCATGGCTTAGAGTTCAAGTTCAATGGCATAAAACTGATTGGAAAAGTTCATAGTCACAAGGAAAAGAAATATGGTAGCAACTGAATGTTTAAAATTTCTTAGAGGCCTTGTAATGGGAGCAACTGAGAGAATAGGTCAATGAAAAAGAGATTTAGCTTAGGCATTAGACACCTAGAAGGGTTGGGTAGCTCCTAGAGGTCCTGTAATACATGAGGGAAGTTAATAAGGTCTTAAGTTGTCGAATCCATTTTCTTAAGATCATATAGGAGGTTGAGTCCCATCATAGTGACCCTCGACTCATAGTTACCCTAGGAAAACTGGTGAAAGCTGATAAATGTTGGAGGCGATTACAAGGTGGTATTAGAGTGGGTTGCTCTCTCTTTGGGTAAAATTTTATGCTATCAAGGTTATTATTGTCATGCATGGGATCATGGTATACAACTGATATGGTCATGCATGATTTTGGTATGGAACCACAATAAGATATGGGAAATAAGGTTTTAGTAGAAAGATTTTATTAGCTAAATAGAATTACCTGCAGAAAGGAAGAATGGTAGGCATAACTTGAAACTCCATTTCATCCCTTTATGCATAACACATTCTCGAGGGTGTTTATCATCTCCATTAGACCAAGTAGTCGGTTCCTGATTAAGAAATTATTTAAAAAGATGAAAAATCTTTGAGCTAAACTCTCAGACATAAATGTGTGACGTTAGTAGGTTGCATGCAACCTAACTAGCTAACTTAGAATGAGGTGATCACATTTGGTATCTTGTATTAAAAGGATATCAAGATTTTCTATAGAAATCTTTCTTTTTAGAATGTGATGCTTGATTTTTCCATTAAGGGTCCTTATAATCCATACGAGAACCTTCATCATTGAGATTTTAGAAGAGGAAAGAAAGTGTCATGGGAAAAACTCCCTAAATTGCCTAGAAATTCACCCAAATCTTGAATTAATTGTCTATTAGTTTTGAAGTCTTTTTGTTGGGCTCTTTGGCTTGGAAGGAATGTTATGACCCCACTAAGATACAATTTTTAAGATCAATTAAAACCCAATTTGGCCTCATTAATATTCAACTTGTAAATATTCCAAAGAAATAATAGAACCCCTCTAGATCATTTATTCATCATGAATGAGTGGAATCCATGTGGTTTTCACACAACAACCACATCATCTTATATCAAGGAAACAAAAAAATAAGTTCCATGAAGTTTCTCACATGTAGACACTGGTAAAACTATGAAATTAAATATAGATGAAAAAAAAAGAAAGATAAATGAAAGAATTATGTAAAATATTATTTAATAAAATTAATTAACCAATATTAAAAGTTAATATGTAATTAGCAAAAACTGAAATTCTAAATTAATATAGTTATTATTTTGTGAAAATAATAAAATTACAAACATATTAAACGTAATATACTTTGCAAAGATTTAAAAAAATATATAATCTTTAATGTTATTTTGTTAAAAGCAAGTAACAACACGAAAGGAACCCAAAAAACAACGGAAAAAAAGAACCATGGCTACCAATATGAAAATTGAGATATATTGGTTGGGTTAAATTGAATTAGAGTGAATTTAATATTTATAATGTTAAATATTTTTTTAAGTATAGTATGAATTTGAATAATTATATTTTAATTTTTCATTTATTATATATTTATAGAAGCAAATTGTATTAAGTTTAATAATATTATCTATATTATATATATTTAAAATAATAAAATTTTAAGATGAAGTTTTGAGAACATAAATTGAATTATTATTATTATTATTTTAAAGTAATATGAGTATTATGAATAATTTTTTTAAATAAATTGTTTACAATATAGTAAATTTAATAGAACTTAATATTTTTATTACTTTGTACTTTTACATATTATTTTATAATCTAACACTACAATAGCGTAACATCATATTTATTATTTCTGAAGATATATATATATAATATATATATATATATAATATATATATATATATATATATGTATATTTATCATGTTAGACATTAAATCACTTTTATAGATTAGATATCTTCAGCTACTGAAATGAGATGATTTTCAATATTTAAAAAAAATAAAATGAAATTTAAAGTTTTACTATATAAATTTTTGGGTTTCTTTTACATATCCATCTATCTATTCTTCACTTTGTAAGAGGGGGATCTACCCTCTTTGGGAGTTCGCAATAATTATAAATACATTGGTATTCCCAATGAATCTCCTCACGTATGGCATCCTTTTCAAAGATCAAGTGGGTAAAGAGGGGATTATGTGGCTTATGGTTTTGTAGCAAACTCTTCATTAGATGCATTGTGGTAACCTAAGAATCTAGGGTGGTTTGTGTGAAAGGAAGTGCAAGATCCAAATTATGAGGTTAAATATAGTAATATTAGGTAATATATCCAATAAATGTAGGATCATGAACTGATGTGCAAATTTATTATGGCCCTCTAAAAAGGTTTTGATTGGGTGGATCTAAAATAAATGCAACACCCAATGTCAAATAGAATTGGAGTTATGGGCCAAGATTTGTTTTTAAAGATGATAGTTTAGATAGTAAGATAGATCGAAGGATTTTGAAGGGGAGGCATATTTTTTCAAAAATTCAGAGCTCCTCATGTGATTTTGGAATGAGTATTATAATACATAGAAGGAGAATTTCCTTGCTACCTCGATGTGGGACCATCTCTATTATCTTCCCAAGCCATATTTGTAGGTGGAAAGCCTTGAAGGCATCGAAAATGCCATCAAAAAACTTTTCATGCTTTTGGTACACTTCTTAGGCATGGATTTATGTATACATGAATTTATCCTACTCTCTTCCATCCATACACATACTATCATGATAGTGTTTGGAAGAAATCTCTAGATTACGAATGTCCCCTTTAGATGCCAGCATTGTGATGAATATGGACATATTATTAGGGATTGTCCAATGATTACCAAGGAATAGTTTCAAAAAA
>APFE031528484.1:0-14117 GCA_000404065.3 Pinus taeda | reverse complement strand
TTTTTTTTTTAGTCACTGAAGCTTTGGGTTGCGTGCTTGCTTGAGAAAGATCTTTTTTTTCCCTACAAAAAAAAAAACACAAAACCCAACACGGACATACAAAAAAAAAAACCTTACGGCTTAAAGTTAGCTTTACCCAAAAACTAAATATCTTCCTCAATGTTTTTGATTTTCCGAGATCACACTAAGGCGCAGCAGAAAAGAGCATACGCATGAGAAAAATCCTTCCTCTCTGTTTCTGATTTACCTAGATTGCACAGAGTCGCAGGGAAAAGAGCATATGCAAAAATGAAAGGTATAGATCCAGTAATAAAAAATAAGCTAAATAAACCGAAATAATAAACAGAGAGAAAATAACTAGAAACTGCAAATAAACAATGTATACCTCCAGATCTTAAAAATGACGTAGCTAGGGCTACCAGAAACCTTTTCGCATGAAACGAAAGGGGTTCCTCACTGGAACAGATGCTCCTAACACAATAGAGTAGTCCTCTCGGCCTGAAAGTGGTCAGAAAATGCAGATCTAGGAAACGACAGTAGGATGCAGTTCTATCGGCTTCAGATTTGGATCACCAACAGACGCGACCCTCAAATAACTTTGATACCATGTATGAATTTACAGGGTAATTTCCTCAGACAGAACACCAAAGGACACCACTCACAAATAGATCACAGATCAATACACTAGTATTTTTGACGTGGTTAAAACCCTCAAAGAGGGAAACAGTCCACGGCCTGAGCCAATGCAGCCACTTCAGACAATTTATTAATAAAAGAATGAAAATTTAATAAGCTTCTCTCATGAATAGTTAACCTAAAAATGACCCTCCATGCTCTTTAAATAGAGATCATGGACCAATCGGGTGCTAAGCCACGGATCAAGTGTCGGTAATACTGAGGAGAGAATGAACCGTCAGATTGCTACATATCGTGACTGTCGGATTGTAAGTTACAAAAGCACATAGTAAAGAAACACACTTTACCTAACTCTATACTAGACCAAGTTATACTTAACTATTTCCTATGTGTCAGAATATCCTAATAGAAACAATACCAACAACAACATAAACCATTAAGGACAAGAGAAGTGCATCTAAGGGGTAGCAATAATTAAAGGATTTTTTTATATTTTTATAAAGATGATTTGTTTGATTTTGGTGTTGCCATCAATACTAAAGGGGGAGATGTTGGAAATATATTTCATTGATGGAAAAGGAAAAATCATTGCAACTAGTAAAGGCAATGGAAAATAATGGAAAAAGTAATTAGAAGTTGTAGATATTTCAAATCCTGTCCTTATGTAGTAGATCATCTCAGATGTGGGTGAAACCCACTCAAATGGGAAGAGATATGAAAGATATTTCCAACAATATGTAGAAGTCTCAAAATAACCTCTTGATTGAAAAGATAGATCCAGTCAAAGTTTCTCGACTCAAGTAAAAGTTAGCGTAGTTAAAGAGATGGTTTGAGACACTTTTGGTGCATAGAAAAGTTTAGAAAAGTAGCCAAACCCAATAAAAATGTTAGTAGAGAAGCCAAAGGTGGACCAGGCATAGTCACATTAGTAGTAGCGCATCGGGAAGCATTTATATTGGGCATTGGTGGATCCCACCCAAAGGTAGTAACCTAACGGAATGGTTATGGCGCACAATTCTTAGTATTGGGATGAATGGATCAGGATGATGCCAGGTGATGGTGTCATCCTTGTGGACTTAGCTCAACAGGTGCACCCCAGAGGACTTCAAAGAGAGAAAAGAGCGAAAGTATTGTGTGGTGGATGCCGAGACAATGCAGCAGAGCAAGGACTAATGAGGAGTCTAGTGGGAGGTCCCCACTACCACAGCTCAACCCATTGATGGTGAGCCTAGAAAATTATTTGGAGAGAACAAGGTTAAGCATCAAGCCACACAACGACATTCTGACAACACTATGGGCATCAGTCTTATTAGACCTCAAGTCATCGAGAAGTGGTTTCCCATACCACCGATCATGTAGATCAATGATGAAGAACCACTTCGGGACCACTCCCCCTAATACCATAAACCACAATGGAGTAGTGTCGAGGATGGTTTCTTGAACCTGAAGGTATAACAAAGCTGCAAGTGAACAAGAGCCTTCCTAGATGATTTTGAAGAAAAATAGAAGAAATGGTTGAGAACCCTTAAACAAAACTTAAAAAGGAAATTGGTGAAAAACCAAGGCCTCAGGACCCTTTCTCTCTCTTCTTTGATAGAGAACAGGTGGAAACATATTATGGCTCTTGGGAGATGACATTGGTTGATGACATAAGCTTGACATGGTTGAATTAGCGGTGGGCATGTGGCAATCATATTTCACATTTTCGGGTACCCAAAGGGACCATATTTGAGTGGCACATGTCATCTATCATAGGCCGACATGTAGCATAGGTGACATCATCATGATGTCATCCCGACATGTTTTTAATAATGCAAAGAAGGGATGCAATGAGAAAGAGGCGTCAAGATGATGAGGCAGTTGACTCAGCCCTTAGAGATTTTTTATTGGCTTTTGCTATAGCATAAGGACCCCACCAGGACAACTCATCCCGTAGGATATATCCCGGTGTGTTTGTTAACAGATCATAGCAGAAGCATCAGGAAACGGGTGCCGGAACATGAAGGATAGACAGGTTGGAAAGTGGCATCAATCATAGCATAGGCTAGTGGTCCCCATAGGACATGTCAATCGGAAGATAGACCCCGATGATTTATAAAGAGCGCGTAGAGGTAATGTGTCGGGATAGAAGGGGCTATGGGCTAAGCCTTGAACCTTGGTAATTTTGCATAGAAATAGACCAAGAGTGCGGTGGAACAACAAGAGGCACATGATAATAGCATCAAGTTGGGATCTTTGGCCTTAGTGCTAGTTCGTGGTCATTTCACGTAGAAATGAAAACAAAGGTGTGGAGCCATTAACAAAGGATTTTGGCCCACGAAGGCCTTAAACAGGATAAGCATCTAAAAGCCTTGGCCAATGGCCACAAAGACCTAGTCCTATGGTAGAAGAATAGGTAAGGAGCAGAGAAAAAGGTGCTTAACCTCTAAATTTAGTGGAACTATCAGTTTGGCAGCAAAATTGGCAGTTAAGCCAAAGATAACTATGGATACAAATAGAGGAAGCCCACCTAAAACCTGTAAAAGGATGGAATTGCTAAAACTAGAGAAATTAAGAAGTTTAATGAGCATAAAAGGATGACTAAGGTTAGAGAGCTTGTAAAGGACATGCAAAAGACTATAATGAACAAGACAAAGGCAAAAATTGAATATTCATGCAAAGATTTGAAGGCAAGTTAACTAAAAGCTCCAATCCAAAAATATCATTTCGGAAATCTTTATATGCATAATTTGAGTCGCAGAATTACAAGGGAAGATTAGAGTGTGTGGATTAGAGGCTCTTGGCGCAATGTGATGCATAATGGTGGTATGCATTAGAGGTGTATCAAAGACCAATCTTGGTATCTGAAAGGTGTTTTTAAAGAAGCAAAGAAGTGCATTGGTGATTGGTGTTGGTGCTGTTGATGCATGCTTTTTTCAATAATAAAAAATTGTTGAAGGTAATCTTATTGGTGTTTTGTAACAGTAATAAGATATTTCTGAGAGTGGCCTATTGGTTCTAGTTTGAAAATGGATGAAAGATGGATCAATAGGGTCAACATGTAGTAGCTTGTAGATAACAGTGGTAGTTCCTTCTAGTGGGTGCTAGTAAATGAGCAGGGGAAAGAGTCCCTTTTAGCAGAGATTGATAAACGTGTAGGGGAAAAGTCCCTTCTAGTGAGTACTAGTAAATGAGTAGGGGCAAAAATCCCTGTTAGTGGTAGCTGATAAATGATCTGGGTTAAAAGTTCCTTTTAGTAGCACCTAATAAACCTACAAGTAGTGGCTTGTGGGAAGATGATGTAACCAAGTGAAGTTTGTAATATAAAGAAGATTGATGTCTTGTGTATATGTTTCTCATGTGACTGATGTTTATAATGTTATGTTCTACATGATTGAGTTGTGTTGTTGATCAATGAATAATTGTTAAAGTGATTGAAAAGTGTAATTTGTGAAGAATTGTATAATTTTTCCACACTATTGATTCACCTCCCCTCTCAGTAGGGTCCTAGTTTCCATTATTTCTAACATCAATCTCCCTAGAATTAATGTCCCTTGACTCATCCTAGGTGCATATTTTTCTTTCAAAATATTTACAATATCTACCAAGGTGAAAGTGACTGGGTCTATCATAGCACCACCACAACGATGTTGATGACTTTATGATATGACAAGTGGATTAAGTTGGTCCCTAGTAAACAAATTATTGGGAAGCTAGTATATAAGAATCCTCACAATTTTACATTATAAATGGTAGTTTTCAAGCCATTTCAAATCATGCACTTTGCAAGATGAATGATTTAATTTTTTAGGGGATCTAAGTATGCAAGCATGATCAATCCTCCATGGGTTTGATTGTCGTATCTGATCAATAGGCCTACAAACCAGATCAATCAACATCTATGAACATGTTTTCATCATCCCCTCACAAATCCCTAGGCATGAAATTTTGAAAAATTATGAGTTTTTGGGATTAATTTCTCAAAATCAATGTTTTTGGCCTCAACACACCTATTCCTTTAGCCACTCGCATTCTAAGTTCTCCCTTCTCCACCAACAATGATCAACACTTGTTGCTCCTTTTTGCAGGTGTGTTGATTTTAGAAATTCAGGAAAATCAAAAAATATTATGAAGCTTCCTCTTTGAAAAGATTCCAAGGGTTGTTTTAACTATTTGCCATGGATAAGAGCTCGAATCCTATCTGATCCTACCTTGGAGACTTCACCTCTTAATCCATTGAGCTCTTCCTCCCATCATATGTGGATCTCAAGCCGATTATGGTAAATCCTAAACTACTATCCCACTCCTATAAATTTATTGCCATCCATAGCATCAGGATTGGCTTTTGGAGATTGATTGTGCTCTTATGCTGCTGCCTTGTGTTGGAAATACTGAGGGGGGTGAATCAATATTCATTTTTCCAACTATTGTTTTACCAGTTAAAACATATATGTTCAGAACACAAGATGAACAATAAGAATAAATGATTTTATTAATATAATCTTTGCTGTAAAATAGATACAATATATAGATGGTTGCAATCGGTTGCCAAGCACCAACTTGGACTTTTGTGAGGCTCCAACTTCAAGAGCTCCAACTCTATTTCACCAAGGCACCAATCTTGGACTTAGGAGCACCAAATCCCAAGGACTTCAATCCTTCCTGTTCCTGAGACACCAGTCCAAAGGACTCCTATCCTTCCTATCTCTGAGGCACCAACCCCAAGGACTCCAATCCTATCTTGCCAAGGCACATTTGATAGTAATGTTCTACTCTCAGAACTCTTCTCTACTGAGTTTTGTCTGTTTATAGCTGTAGTCTTGATACTACAACATTAATGAAAACTAGTATTCTTATGAAGGAGTATTTACAACTCTTCATACTGCGCACATAGAGTGCCCAATAGCCTTGATGACTTCTGATAATGTCTTCATATAGCTTTAGTCAGTCTATTATTAGCTGCACTAAACTCTGCATAAAGAACAACTTTCTGTTCAAGCATCTGCTCTAATGTCACAGTGAATGGTTCAACATGACAGTTTCTCTGCTAGCTACTTGTCCCCTTCAACTGTCTACTATCTTATTGGTCCTTCGGCCCTCTTCCTATTTTGCTGGACCATCTCACTGCCTCTATTTCCTTCAACTTATTTCAGCAACATTCAACCACCCATTGTTCTTTGTTTTTCCTATTTTTATGTATTCCTCATGCCTCTATCTTTTGGTTTCCTCTTTGTCGCTGTTTCTTTGGCTTCTTCCTTGGTCTCTGTAGTTTCCTCTTCATCGTTTGATCCTTCAGCCTCCCTCCTTGGTCGTTGTGGCTTCCTCTGTCTCTTCGTGCTCACAAACACTCCTGAGACATGTTGATTCGATGACGAGGACCAAATAATCCATGGAGAACACATATTCCCAATTAAAACTGTAACAACACTCCTTTTGACAATAGTTACAAGCATACACAAGACTTTACAATGTAATGGACATGCCACGTCCCTTTGCAGTCACAATCGGCTTGATTTAGCCTCCTAAACTATCATTCAGACGTCCTGAACTATCAGGTCCATTTTATAGTGTATTTTCACCTTCAAACCACACACAAAGAAAATATACAAATACATAGGAAATATGAGCAAAAATAGGAAAAAAAGGCTAGAGGGTAGACTTCAAGAAATATTACACCCGCATCTATATTGTATGAGGTCCGCAACATGAATCACAATTGGAAATCAAGGCTTCTGGGGGTTTTCCTTTGTATTTCAGTCTTTGCACTGAAACCTACTCATGCATTGAAAATCACTTATGTGCAGAACTCAAACCTTATATAGTTGGGTATATAACACCCATTGGGTCTGGTTGTGTAGTTGCAATCGACGATTCGCGGCTTTTAGAGGTCCTTTATACGTCGGGCCCAAGACATCGCTGATAGTCGACGACCGATCCACCTGCAGATGCGATATTCCATTGAAACATGTTGCAATCGGACCATCGAGTCTGTGACATACATCGCAGTCGGGGGTTTTGGGGTGATGGCATGGTAGAACCTGCCGATTCCACTGTTGCTGATATATGTATATATATATATATATATATATATATATATATATATATATTATATTAATATATATTATATTATATATATATATATATATATATATATATTATATATATTCATATATATATAGATAGATATTTCTCTGCTCCAATAGTGTATTCCAAAACGACTATAATTTCCGCCTCCGATAGTTAAATGCATATATATACAAGTTTTTTGGACTCCGATAGTGTATTTTGATGTATATGTGTACTCTGCCTTCAATAGTGTATATAGCCCTATCTATATATGTTTTTTCCGCTGATAGTGTAAATGCATATGTATATGGGTTTTGGCCTCTGATAGCTCTCGATAGTGTCAAATGCATGCATATAAGCTCTCTAATAGTGTAAATGCACGTATATATATATATGTCTGTGCCTTTCTCCTCTGATATGCTCTTTGATGGCTCTATTTTTGCATATATATATATATATATATATATATATATAATATATATATATATATATATATATATATATATGGCTCCTCCTGTAGGTTCTTCTTGGGCATGTATTACATGCAACGCTCCTCTAATGTGGCTCCTCTTTCTCTGATATGCCTCCTTGCTCTGATATGCCTGCTTTGTTAACTCCTCTAGCTTATGGCTTAGCTACCTTGATGGCCTTGATCTTGCCCTTCCATAGATCTGTTCTGCTTCCCCTTTGCTCCATGTCATCATCCAGTAAATAGAATATTGCCATATTGACATTAGTGACAACCTAGGTCAACTCTTGAACCTAAGGGAGTCATAATATTCATGCATTAGGGTTGATATTGAGGTGTGCTTTGTGGAAAGGAAGGAAAAGTCAAATTAGGGAGACTTGTATAGATTAAATACTATTTATGGCTTTAAAATCTCTCATATTTTTATTAATACAAAGAGTATCTTATTTTCCAATATGTGTTGTCTCATGTTTTCACTCATGTATTTCAGTTCCTTGATGATTCATTGAATGCAGATGTGAGATTATGCTACTTGGTTGTTGTAGATCCTTTTCTTGTTTTAATTGTGTTTTCAAGTTATAATTATAGCACTTGGAGCTACAACTGGAGCATACAAGGGGGGAGGAATGAGAAGATTTCTACAGATTTGAGGTAGGCCTCTTTCCCATTCTCTAACTTCTCTAAGGAAAAGTCTATAATATTTGTCTTTTGTTGTTATAGACCAGTCCATTAGGTCTATGGAATTCACTTTTGTCCACAATCATAAATTCCACATAGTTAATTAGTGACTTCACTTGGGAATTGATTTCTTACCTTAGTGGTTTCCTTGACCTCAACGCCTTTTTCACCTCTTAAAATGATCTTGATTGGTTCACTCTGAGCTTGATTGACCCTAGCAAAACACTTCTCTGAGCTTGATTTGATTTTTTGTGTTGTATTTTGGCCGAATCTTCCTTAGTGCACCACCTATTCTAGAGATAGAGCACTTCAGTGCACCCTATCCTTCCTTGTACTTGCACTGCAAAGCACTAGTGCCTATTCTACACTTGCAATGATTCTTGTAAGATGCAAAAATTGTTATTCTTTCCTTTCTCTCTGATTTTCTTTGGTCCAACTTGTTTTCTTTCTATCATTGAGTGTATTAATATCTCTAAAAATCCTTCACTTAGTTTTCTTTCGGTTTTGATAGCCTTTTGATAAGAATTTGTTTGGATTTTGCATTATTCTTATCATTTAGTTCATTAGAAAATTTTTCCTTGATCATTTATTTTTCAAAGAAATAAATACTAGAGTAATCATTCTATGTGATTTCTATCATTAGTGGTTTAGAAAGCATGTTAGTTTTCATTTCATTTGGAAATTAAGAGGATTGAAAAGAAAAATATCATCATTATGCATTATGCATTGCATTTAGGGTTTTGTGTGTGAAATTGGAAATTGAAATAGTTGCATTAGGGAAATTCAAATAACAATTTTGTTTTATGCATTTTGTATGTTGCATTTCTCTTCATTTCCTCCCTCACATACATAGATTTTTACTCAAAAGAAAATATTTCATTTTATCATCCTAGATTGCATCTTTAGGATATTTAGGTGAAATTCATGGTGAGCCTTGAAAACAGAAACTTAATCCAAGATAAAATTTAAAGCTTATTGAATAAATCTTAAGGAATATTTGAAACATTAATGCAAAAATCTAGAGGCATAGGCTAGAGACATTTTCCGACATCTATAAATATAGGAGTTGTTATTTTTCTCTTGTGTTGCATTCCGGGGTTGATATCCCATTCCATATTGGTAAGTGTATCAAACCATTCTCCACATACCTTCGGGTATAACGGATGATGCTCTACACATGAAAAGTATATGGGAGGGCTTTCATCGTATAGTTACACATTAGACAACACCAATACATATTGTCCTTCCGTGTACCTTTGAGTATAGTTTGGAAGTCCACACTAGGTTTCTATCCTCGCCTTAGGTCACCGAGTTAGCCGCCTTGTACATTGTGATACACCGAACACAACATTAGAGGAAATTTCCTTCCTATATGTAAATCCTTGGTTCTCTAAGGTTGTATATTACAGTTCGTAGTTGCTTGGTAAACCATTTTTCCTAGATTCCCCTTCTCTGATTTATTTTTTGTTGTTAGTTTCTAAAATTTATTCAACCAACATGGAAGAACAACCCCCTGAACATTGTCATTCATGTAGGATGTGAATATTGCCTTCTCTTCCACCTTAGGCACCTCCTAGATGTCATCAGAAGAAAAAAAGATGCAGAATACTGAATCTAGTTCTTCGGGAGCTACTCCTTCTAGTCCTCCATCTGAAATTGATCCACTAGAATCATCTTTTCCTGTGAGTACTGAACTTGAGATTACTTTTCTAGCAGTTGGTGACTTCGACATAGTCGAAAAAGAAGCACCTGATATTTCATTACCTAAGGTTATTGAACTTGAAAATTCTAAATTAGAGACATTACAAGCTGAGTTTATACAACCCGAGGCACCTCAATTAACTACACCTGTTACTTAAAGTACTTCTTCTTCTCTTTATCTATCTCAGACCCAACCTCAACCTATCTATCTCGAACCTAATGATGAACCACTTCCACTTGGCCTTGTGGGGATTGAGGAGATTTTTCAAGAAGAGCCTTGATCCTCCTCTCCTATCCATTTGAGATGGGCTCATATTTACTAGGCCTATCTTTTTACTTCTCCTCATACTCCATCACAAGTTTCTTTGTCTGGTTCATCTCCTTTCATCTCACCCTTGAATTTCCCTCAACAATCCTCTTTGGGAAATTTAACCATGTTTGAGTCTGCTATGGTTTCTTAGCCGTATATACTACTATGATAGATAAAACCCATGTTGCGGCTTCTTCTATATTTACAACATTATCGAAGACACAATTATATGGTGGTACATCTCTCTCTCCTAGTTACCAATTGATATCTGTTTCCTTTTTGTTAGGACCTACATTGTCCATTTTTGACCATACATTTTGCTATTATGTCATCCTTTTTCAACCTATATTTAAAGTCCTTGTTATTTCTTTAACCCAATTGTTCCAAAGGTACACAATATGTCTTCTCATCACTATATTTTTAATTATATTACATATAATTACGCTATCTTCATAGTTAATCATTGAATTGAATAGTTGTTGAAATAGTTAAAGAACGATGTGCAGTCCACATTGCTGAAACTGCTTGGAGACTGCACAATTACTTCTATAGTTGCTGAAATAGTAAGGACGATGTGCAAATACTGTGGCTGAGACAATTGTGATTTGCATTCTAGATTGGACAGCAATAGAAGAAGATCACTGAAGGAGCTGCTACACTAGATGTAACGACCATGATCCAATGACAGGATTACTGTAACAGCATTTTGTTGATGGGAAAACTGATTTCCGTATTTTTGTATATTGGGTTAAAATAGGACTTACAATGTAATTTGTTGTAATATATGTATCCTCTTTAAAAAAAGGAGAAATCTACATTAGAGGGGGATGAACGGACTGCGGGAAGGTCTAGTTGAAGGAATAGAACTGGAACCCTTTTGTAATATGACATATTGATGGATGAATAATATATCATTCTGAAATTTTCTTTCTAGTTCTTATCTCCTGGGGAATCTTGTGAGAAGGAGAGGGCCCACCTTTATCACAAGATTCATCCATTATATTCCACAGTGTGTTGAGTGTGTCTTTTATCCATACCTTGTTAACAGTACCATTTATTGAATATTATTTATATATTATTGCTGAAACTTTGTTTTCTTTCCAAATTGATTGTTGAATTATTTAGTTTGTCCACAGTTGATTCATGAGTGTTTCCTTGGCAATTGATTTTACAAATTGAGTTGGCAAGCTTGGTAATCAGGAGCAGGTGTTGAAGGTTCCTGCTCTGGGAATAGGGCCTTGTTCTCTATTACAACATAACTAGTGTTGTCCTTTGCAGATTGATTCTTTTCATTAGATTACTCTTTTAATGAAGTTAAGCATTCTTTAGTAGCTATCTACAATAGATTATTTTTGTTGTAACTTAGAGTGGAGCTTCAGTTTGCTTGAACAAGGTGTGAATAGTTTTTATTACAACTTTTATTGCTTTTAAGATTGAGTACATATAGTACGTAGTTTCCTTTGAAATAAACAAACTTCTCTAGGTTGACAATTTATGTAGCACTTGGTTGTTGAATTAATAAGCAATTAAAGTGACCAACATTTTAGCACCGTTGTCGGGGAAGGAAATCATAGATTTAAAAGCATTAATGATTTTATTTTAGATGTACAGGATGCATGAGAGGATGCAAGAAAACTAATCCTATAGGTGGCAAGGGAAAAGGAAGAGGAGGAAGAAAAACTTTTATTGATGAGATTATCTCAAAAGCTGAAACTTCTCAGAGGTTAAGCTGTCAGAGGCCACATACTCAGCACTCTCTCCAAACGAACTACGAAACAGAGGAAGTAGTGGGACCTGAAAGGGTTGAAGAGATAATAGAAAATACCGAGGAACCAGTAGAGGACATTGAAGAACCAATAGAATATATTGACGAGCCAATAGAAGTTGAGGAACCAGTTCAGGATATTGAGGGTCCAACAGAAAGTGCTAAAGACCGAGCAAGTGCAACATGGGAACAACCAATGGATGGAAACAATGAAGGACTCTTTGGTGGGGGACATGGAGGAGGAGAAGGATGAGACAAGAATTCTCTCTCCACCTTGGAACTCCCTATTGTGGATCTCCCTAGAGGGAAATTCCTATGAAGAACATCCCACTCTCAGCCTTACCTAACTTCCATGGTTTATCCTCTGAGGACCCTAATGAATTTATTTTCGAGTTTGATATATTGTGTAGAAGCAATGATTATGTTACTAATGCTCAAAAGTTGAAGTTATTCCCAACAACATTGAAAGGAAATGCACTAAGATGGTTTATGAGCTTGGGAGGTCATGTGATCACAACATGGGAGGAGATGAAGGAGAATTTTCTGGGCAAATATCAAGACTATTTCCGAACGAGAGAGAAAAGGGAGGAACTATTCAAGATGGTTCAGAAGGAGGACATAAATTTGGAGGATTTTGTGGAAAGATTACAATATAATCTGCAGACAATATTATTGAAAGGGGTACGGATGACTGTTTAGACATGTTAAATATGCTTGGTAAAAGGGACATATCTAAGGAATCATATGATGAAATTGTCAACCTTTGTAATAGATGTTCAAGTGGAGCTGAAAATAGAATAAAAACTAGGGATAGTGCATATTCAAGAGTCCAAAAATCAGCCAGTGGGGGAGCGGCAAGAGCTGAAATAGGTAATCTACTTGAAGAATTTAAAACTGAAAATGTTAAGCTCTTTTGCTTCACAGATTCATACCTTGTAGGTTAAAAGGAAACAAGTAGAGGTAGAAGCTACTTTGGCTGTCTTCTGTCCTAAATGTAGGGAAAAACATCCATTAAGGGAATGTCCATTAGACAAGGTACCAATTTGTACCATTTGTAAGAAAGATCATGAAACTCAATAGTGTCCCTCTTTACCAGGAATAAAAGTAGCCTTGCAACCAACTGAGGATGAAGTAGAAGCAGTTTATTTGCTGACACAGAGGAGGCAATGGCAACCACGAGGACAAGGTAAGAACTCTAATATGCCATTTAATCGTTGGAATAATTATCCTTCTTTTAATCAAGAAAATTACCTGCCCTTCAATAAAATGCAATATCCACCCTTTAACCAAATGAACTTCCCACCCATGCAACAAGAAAACCCTCCCTTTGTAGACCCTGCAATATGGACTCCTTGGCCTCTGCAGTAGCCTTATTTTAATCAATGGAACCAAAATTGGAGAGCTCAACAAATACCATTTCCAAACCAATTTCCTTAGTATCAACAGCCTCTCTCTCTACCATTAGGGGCTCCACTGAATAATCAGAAAATAAGACTCCAGCTACCTGTATAACAGAACCATAATCATAATAATAAAGCTATGCAAGTTATTCATATTCAGAACTAGCTTACATCTCTTGTTCTCCCTATGCAGTTAATGATATTTATTTACGATCTGGGAGAATAGTTGAGCCTATTATTGTTGATATTACTTCTTCTAACTCTGGCAAAGAAGAGAAAGAAAAAGATAAATTACCTAATAAGGGTGTTGAAACAGTTGAGCCACCCTCTAATAAAACTGTTGAAACAACAGAGCCACCATTCCCTGAGCATCTAGCTCTCACTAAGACACCTGAGCCGCCAAATTTTAATCTTCTAGGGGAATTCTAGAATCTTTATGTTAAAATTCCACTTTTACAAGCACTCAGAGTTGTACCAATTTATGCCAGAACCATTAGAAAAATTTGTATCAAGAAACCTGGTAGGAAAGCTAAAGATCCCCTTACAGTTCATGTGATGGGTGATCTAGCTGCTTTAATGTCGGGAAAAACTTCTCCTGTAAAATATGGTGATCTTGGCCATCCTACGGTCACAATACAGGATGGAAAAACTATTGTTTCACGAGTTCTGGTAGACTTAGGTGCTACTATAAATATTATGACCCTTGAAACTGCATAATTGTTACAGCTGAAAAATGTGATTAGAGAGACACCAACTATCCTAGAGTTAGCTGACCATTCCACAATCAAACCAAAAGGGGTGTTACACTAAATTTTGTCACCTTGACTATCTGCAGTTTATGTGGCCTCATCAATAGCCACATTGTCCTCTTTGTCAAGCCCCATACCTCTGCTCTTCATGTCAAAACTTCAAAGAGAGAGAAAGTCACTTGAAAACATGTTTATATCTGGGTACGCAGGTTCTCTCTACCTTGCCTGCGTGTACGCACTCCAAATACACTAGACATGCGTCCTTATATGCTCTGTAAGCTAAAGGTTGGGTGCGTACCCCTGTAAAGGTCAAAAGGCGCAAGTTTCATCTTTAAAAAAGTTACTTGTGGTCACTTCTAGAGCC